>JAYMTK010002542.1:0-13693 GCA_036897405.1 Pelargonium myrrhifolium | reverse complement strand
TTGGAGTGTGATCGCAGGAGGAAGAAAAAGTTTACTCGCGTCCTATGTACCTTGGAGAAGGGATGTTTATCATCGCTACTCCCTGGACCGGGATATAGAGGTATTAGGTGTGTCATACTTGTACCTTTGTATCTGTGGACAACACGCTTTAATGGCTAATACAATTATTCTGTTGGGGTCAAAAGAAAAATAATAATAATAATAATAATAACTTTTCCTAACGAACTAAGGAGTGTTAACTGTTTCCAGCAGAATCCTCCAAAACTGTCTCCTTGATTCCCACTTGGCACATCATGTTCACGGAAGGCTTCATTTGATACTTGTTCAATCTAATTACCAAGAAACAAATAATCAATCACCAAAACCTTAAGCAATGGATCTGAGGCAGATACAAGATATCGTAAAACACACAGACGATGATATGGTGAAAGAGAAAGACACTCTGATTTCAAAGCTCAACCATAACCACGCTGATTCTGGCAAGGCTCTCCAGATGTATCTTGATCACATTCCCATTAGTTCTATCCCAGGCATCCACAACAATTCACCACTTCTGGAGTTGACAACAGATCACTCTCTAAAACAAGCCATTCATTTGATGTACAAAAACAACACTGGTGGTGCTCCCATTACGGACGCCACGCAGGAGCAACTCCCAAACACCAACATATTCTCAAATCGCTACATCGGTTTCATTCACCTCTCTAAAATTGTTCTATGGTGTCTTGAGGTATATTTTTTTTTATGATCGGCAATACCAACACCCCAAACGTCCTTGTTGGGACTTGAACGTGAGACCTTTGAAAGAATTCAAACGCCTTAAACCACTTGGTCTAATAGGTGTTGGTGGTGTCTTGTGGTATTTATATTCAATATGATATGTCTGTAGCCACTATATACAATCTTATATATCTTTCTGCTAATCTTTTCAGGAATTTGAAAAGGCTGCAAGAACTAGGACCAAAATGGACAAAGATGACAAAAAGATGAGCTTCTTCTCCATCCTGGAACAGAATCCAGAAATTGGCCAAACAAAGGTTTCTTGTTTCTGTCAAATATTGAATTAACTTAATGGATATAGGTACCATTTCGTGATCAAGAATTGAGTTGATGAGCACGCTCGCTCGCTCACAGGTTGGGGAACTGGCAAAGAAATTCTTGTGGGATCCAATTTTTCCTGCTACCATAGATGACACACTCTTCCATGTCCTGCTGCTGCTCTCCAAGCACCGGCTTCAAGTCGTGCCCATCATAGATCAATCCACCTCTCAGGCCATTGGCTTTGTCACGCCCGTAAGTTTCCATTCCCCCAAACCGATAAAATCAACTGATTGATTTTCATAGTTGGATGCATTTATGCTAGAATGCAGTGATTCAGTTGCTTCTCCGATCGAGTGGATTGGCCTGGTTTGATTGTGTTGCAGACAAGGTTTTGTCCGAGTTCCGGTATGCCAGACCATGTACAATCCTGTTAACAATGTATATATACCCTTTTCATGACCAATATGCACCATGCTCCAGGTTTGAAAATGAAGATAATGTAGCTCATGTCTTTGGCGACCGCAGCCTTGCACAGGCTCTACATGTCCTGTGGAAGAGCAAATTTGGCGCGATTGCAGTTGTGGATAAAGTAACAGCAAGGCTCATTGGTAACGTGAGGCGCAGTGACGTCTACCTTCTTCTGGAAGATAGTAATCTACATGACAAACTGTAAGTAAGTACCGTTTCAATTCTTAGCTTTCACTACCACCGAATACAGAAACAATTATTTGCAGGAGCCTACCTGTGGAGAAGTTCATTCAATCAGAGACTTATCAAGATCAGATAGACTCGGATCCAACCATTGAACGGGACGTTGGGGCACTTCTCTCTGCAGGAACCCTCCGGCTGCGAAACAGCTTCCTTCCAAGAATGGACTCACCAACCATGAGCTGCCAAACTGACACACTAAAGCAAGCAATGCAGAAGGTGGCAGACACAAAAAGCAGTTTCAGCTTTCTGGTTGATGACAAGCAGAGACTGACCGGTGTGCTCACCTTCAGAGGCTTAATCGTTCAGTTTGCTCCGCCTTTCATGGATTCAGCCATCCATGGAGGCGGCTTCTTCGAATCTGCTTTGGAGCAGACTGGATGCCATGACAAGAATCACACCATAGTTTGTGATCACTGACTTATTTACTGCATTATCTTACAACAGTATCATCTTCTTGTAGCATTCAAGAATTGGAATGAAAGTATAATTACTATCATATGTAGATTATTTTATTACAACTTCATAATATTCTTGTAGCATTCAAGAAACCAAATGAATATAAGTATGGGTTTGTTCTAATAATCTGAATATCAAACAAATCAAGTGTTCTGCACCTTGCTCTAATGTTCCTAAGGTTATGTTTGCAGTACAAGACTCAAATTGATTCAGAGAGAGCACAAAATCAAAAATAGCCTAATGAACCTCCATCCATTCCCTCAAAGCCCCCACAAAAGTAACTTGTGGTAATGCAGGATAGCACACACAAGGGTTTAACCATCCACATGATGTTTTCTTTCAGTCCACTCCTGAACCTATCAGACATATGATAGTAATTAACAATTATTTAGAATCATATGTGATATCTTTATATTAGAACTGAGCTATATTAAAAACAAGTCTTCCAGCTTCCCAGCACAGAAGATTGCTCTATAATTTACATATAAGATTATAACTGTGTAGAACTGTAGATGACTATATCAGTTTCTTCTGCCATCTAAGCGGCAATGCTCAAGGTGCAGCATGGGCATCCAAGAAAAACTACTCCCTTTGATGAGAACTAAAAGTTCAAAAACACATATAGGTAAGGACACATACCAAGAAACATTCAGGCCAAAACTTCACAACGCAGATGCTGATAGAGGTCAAAGCATTTCTTCTCCTCGTCAACCAGTGAAGAAACAGTACGAAAACACTCAGGTTATACATGCCTAAATGCTTGTATCAAAACCCCTCGGTATTCCAAACTACGAAAGACCCCATTTTGTGAAACTCACAGGGGCGAAAACCAGTCATGGCCTTCCCCATCAATGCCATAGCAGCAATGCTTGGAAACTGCTTCTTTTGAAACTTATCCGATGTTTCCTTCAAACTTTCTGGTTCATATATCGTCACTGCTTCAGGATTCTTCTGCCTGGTCATAGCTTGATTACGGCACCACCTTCGAATCCATGAATATGTAGGCGTTTTATCTGAAAATTTCCTCCCTGGCTCAGTTGAAGGCTCAGCAATCCTCAAAACCACCGCAGTCTGGTCTTGCGGCATATTGTCATTAACATGACATCTACTCTCCTTGGCCTCCAAGCTTGTTATGCTGCTTTTTATGATTTTGCTGGACTTATTTGATTTTTCATTACAAGACACTTCCTGCACTTGGGAGCTCTTGGTACCATGAAAAAAAGAATCTGAAACATTAAGCTTGAGACGTTTCACCCATCTGGTGCTTGGATCTGGTCCAGGAAGGCTGCCTGGCCATGCATAGGACTTTGAATCTGTCGCCTGCTCAGCATTGGAGATGAGGCGTTCCACATCCAGACTTTGGGTTCCTGACGAGCTTGTATCCTTGTTGTCTGTTGAGCTTGCAGCAGCTTGAAACGCAGGAAACCTTTGGTTTATATCAAGTAGCTCAGTGTTCCAAATTCTTTGTCCACTGTCTCCTTTAACTGAAGCAACTGCAGATGTGGGTGACACTTGGCCCCCATTTAAGCCCTGTAGAACTCACACTTAGTCATGACCAAAAAAAAAAAGCATAGCAGCTTAACATGAATTCTGAAATGTTATTACATCCATTTTCTGGATCTATAGTACATGAACTGATAACCCATTCACCAAGCTTTCCGTAAAATAAGATTTGCAGATAATTTATGAATATAAGATGAACACATTTAATTATATGCAAACATCCATGAGGTATTACTTCTGCCTCTACATATGTGAGATTAAAATCCTCCAAAGCCACATTCTGAAAGCTGCAAAATAATTTTATACGAGCACTTAGAAGTAAGAGTGCAACTATCTAATAGATTTTGAAACTTTTTAAAACTAGCTAACCATGTAGAAGCTAAAGAAAGTCAAATCATCCGGTAAAAGGAGAAAATATAAAGAGAAGTTATTTGGAAAAAGATACATAGGATTATATTCCCCTAAATAAGTGTGCTTGTTGTGCTTTAATCTTTAACATGTATTTCAGAAGTGAACTTTCAGGATTTGAATGAAATGATTCGGGGAGAAAGCTTCACTTTATAACTAAAGCAGTTAACTAAGCAGAAATTCCATGTGACCAAAGATAATTTGGCTAACAGAGGTTTGCAAGGTCTGGATATCAATCCATCTCCGGTGAAAGATCAGATTTTATTTATGTTTATTCCTCCTTAAGGGTAACTAGCTTCAACTGCTTTTGTTTAAAGTGTCAATGAAGTTTTGTACTAAACTCCCCTGTTTTTCTTAATATATACTCAACTTGCTTACAGAGAACAAAGCTGATATCCACACAAATCATTTTACATAGGACTGACAGCCAAGAGCAAACTTGACCATTGGGTTTCCTCACCTTTAAAGCAACCCATAAAATAATTTGGGAGTCAAGGTCTTACATGTGTTTGAGCATGCGAGTTGTAAATAAAATTACTTATTTGAAGGAACATAACATAGCAAGAGTTACCTTATTGGATGAAGAGGGGGGCATTCCTGCAACAAATGAACCAGGATCAAACTTCATACAAATGTAAAACGAACATGATAACCATAAATGTGAACCTAGAATGTTTTCCATATTACAAAAACTATCAAACACATATCAAAGTTAAAATACATACCCGAAAGTCGGTTTTCCTGTAAAGCATTCATATCCATAGTATTGGTATCAGCTGATGATTCATTCTTCAAACCAGTCTCACAAGTTTTGATATGCCCACTGTAATCTTTTTCTTCACTGTCTGTAGAGCTTCCTAGAAGCTGAAGCTTCACTCCTTGTCGACCATGCAAACCAATATCCTCAGAAAAACGGACTTCACTTAACATTTTCCCTTTAAATTTGGCGGACACTGTTGACTCTCTAAACATTCGACCTCTTGCAGACAAGTTAACATCAGTCTCTTCTGTAATTAAAAGACGGTGAGTGGTACGGACGATCCTGGAAGGATGACCAGATAGCTCTTCCATAGAGTCTGTAGTGGTGCAAATTCTCATGTTTCCCACATCACTAACAGAACACGGCACTCTAGGTAGTGAATAACATCCCTGATGTGATTTGGATGCCACTGGACAACTGCATTCCGATGAGAGTGATACTTTACCAATGTCATCATGTGCCTTCTTGCATTGTTTGCCAACAATGACTGGCAGTTGATTGCTGCTAGCTAAAGGATCATTTAGTGAAAGACCATGATCACCCTGCCCAATCAAAGATAAAGCAGGTCTTCTAGAATTTAAAGTATGGTCAAGTTTCTTCTCACGGGCCAGTAAGTGTTCTTTTGATGCCAACATAGAGCTTGAAGGATCCATTCCTTCTCCTACATGCATGGTCAGTATTGGAGCCCTGCTGCTAAATCCGTGTGGAAAGGTTTTAGAAGTTGAGCCTGCAAAATCATCCTCAAAAGATCTTGACACAGCCAAACTGTTCTTTTCAAAAAAATTGTGAAATTTCACTATCTTAGGAGGCTGAATAAAACAGTTTCTTGATGGAGTTTCTGCTTCTGCAACAGAAACAGGATCATGACCCGAGTAGGGATAAATTTGAGACCCGAGTTGTTCTCTGCTGTGGATAGTAATTTGGTTGGTTTTTACAGTTACCATATGCTCTTCATTTTGACAAACATCAAACATTGGAAATGGCTTACTGTCATACCCGTCTTCCTTCATGATTTTAGCTGCTCCGACTTTACTCACTTCTTTGAATCCTTGAGCACACAGAGAAATGTGAGTCTCTATCTCTGACCCACCAAGTAAAAGCCGCTGCTTTTTGTCATGATTATCTCCTTTGACCTCATAATCAAGAGAAGCCCCTGTCGCTCTCTTGCAACTTGTATCCATCCAACGAGCCATCCATGAAGATTGGCAAGGGCGCCTAGACTGCCCAACGGTTCCATCCCCGTCATTACTATATGATTGTACGGCATGATCAGACATAATAAGTTGGATTGACTACCTTTGGGATCAAATACCTGAAAAGAACCAGTGAAACATGTCTCTCAGAAACTGAACTTTGATCAACAACATCCCACATTGAGAATCCTTATTTATATTAACTGTCCCAAAATAAATGTGTGGTACATAACTCTTAGATATTCCAACCCTATCTTTGATTGCAGATTAAGTTAATCGAACTTTGAATAAATGCATACATGACTTAAGAAGTTGAGGTTGACTTATCCAAACAGTTTGATTTTGAAATTCACAAATGCTAAATTAAAGTAGAGAGAGTTGTATTGTAGTAGCTAGTAATTACTAGTACAGAAAAGGAAGGGTATTGAGTATTGGCAAATGGCAATGCAAAAGAAATCCCAGAAACATTACAAGAAAAGAGCAACATCCCATTTAATTTGAAGAAAGAAATTCCAAAACAGAAGACATAGATAGATGAGCATAAGTTGCAATAATTAAGACGGAGTAACCTGGGTGGGTGTGTGTGAGATGGAGAGATTTGCAGGTTGAAAGATGCAGAGATATGGAGGTGTTTACTACTTCTTTAGATGTGCAAAAATGGAGAGTAAATAGGAGAAACTCTCTCAGGCTCAGCTTCAGCTTCAGCTTGGGCTGTTTTGCTTTGCTTGGTTTCATTTCAGCCACGTCTCTCTCTATATAAATACACTCTAATGAATCACACTTACAGTTAACTATGGGCTGAGCTGAGTGTGGACCCCACTTCCCATGCACGTTTCTAATTGGTTCTCCTCTTCCTTCTTTTTTCTTCCGAGGAATTTTCCCAACTATAATCATTTCTTTTGGATTATTTATTTAATTTGTTTAGATATTTTTATTTATACAACAACAAAATGGACCCATACCATATGCGTTAAACTTAGGATATACTATTACTATACTCCACCTGAACTATTCCACAATGTTGTCCCCTTGAGTTCGGAAATCATCATACTTCAAATGAGGGTCTTATTTGATTGGATTTTTGTCTCAGAATTATTTTTATAACACTCATCCGTCTCAAAATGAGTGTCTTCCTTTTTTCTTTTTTCTTTTTCATAGAAAAATGAAGGAGAAGTTAGTTAGTATGATATGTTTATCATTGTACCCTCATGATCATGTGTTGAAAGATGCTAACTAACTTCTTATAAGGACATTATTGATAATTCATGTTTAACTAACTTACTAGAAAAAAAAAAAAAATGGGACAAAAATTCAAATGAAACATGACATTCATTTTGAGACGGATGGAGTAATAAACTACTAATATTATTTTCATAGTAAGCTAATTTGAATTTTATTGTGTTTGTTACAACATTTTTTTTTTAAATCCGTGTTTGTTAAACATAAATACAGGGAAGTACAAGAGAAAATATATATCTACCACTAACAAACTTCTATTTATCATTTTAGTAAAATATACATATTGTACTTAAAATTAATACACATAGTTCTATGTAAGGGATAAAAAGAGTTAAAGGTAGAGAAATGGGTTAAATTAAAGCAGTGAAATGGGACTAGAGTTTCCTTAAATTGGGTAGAGAAACGGCGGTGGCCGGTTTTGAATCACGACGACTACAAGAGTTGGTCCCACGGTCAACGAAGGGCACAAGCGGAGTCCTTTCAGAGCGACATTAGGCAAGAATAGAGATGACTTTGTTGTCCAGTTGGCTGAAGTAGAGACGGTTGAGCGGAGGTTGCGAAGCGGACAAGTCGAGATGGTTGCGGGGATTGTGGAGGGGTTAGGCTTGATGAGGCTTAAGGAAGAGAAGTATAGAGGGTGGAGATTCAATCAGTTGAGATGCCAGAAGAGGGCGGTACAGAGGAGGATCAATCAGATCAGGCGAACCTTAATGATTAGGTTCGCTTGCCAAAATGACGTGGAAGTGGAAGGTCTCTTTTGGGGGTGGTTGGCCACAATTTGACATGGTAATTCGAGTTGGTAGTTTTACCTGATAGCCTAGGTCTGGTTTGTGGTATTTGGGCGCAAGGTTTAGGTGTAGTAAAAGCATCACGAGTCTCGAGATAAGATTTGTGGTACGCGGGTGCTACCATCCAATTTCGACCTTTAGTCATTGGTTTGGTTTCTAGTTTAGTTTTTTTTTTTTGTTTTTTAGGTTATTCAAATAAACCCTTTTCTTATTTGGTGCTATAGGTTAGCATTTTATTTTTGTTTAAACGGGTTTTTGGGTCGTTGTGAGCTTTAGAAAAGCATAGCTTCCTTTGTTAAGTGATTTGCGTCTTTAGGGTTCTCAAGTTGTTCGGGAGTATCCATGTCCAATGTTGGTCATAGGTCCCCACCGCCATGGACACTACTTCTTCCGGCGAGCACCATCAGCCCTCCCAAATACTTGTGTTCCTTGACTTCCATATACCCCATGACAAGTAAATGACCTTTTTCCAGCAATTAATTCTCTACCCTAGCATGGATATGAAACAACCAATCCCCCAAAGATGAGCAAACATTACAGGTACCCAACAAGCCAACTAACTGCCATTCCTGTCTAGCAAAGGGACATCGCATAAAAGAATGAGTTACTGACTCTAAATCAGAATCACAGTGGGGGCATCCGGCGAGACAGCCACGCGATGGGTTATAAGCCTTTCCCGAACTGGTAAAAAACCCGAGCACGCCCGCCAAATAAAGTGCTTTAACATAACCTGAATCGAGGCCGACTATACAAGTTTCCAAAGCTGGGTTCCACCTACAACTCCCGCTGCCTGAGCCAAAATCCGGTAGCCTGATTTAACCGAGTAAATACCATTCTTCGAGTAAACCCAACACCATTTATCAGCAATGTTCTGATTTTTACTCAAATAAATACGAAGAATATCTTTACACGAATCCGGCGAGAAAATAGAATATAACTTGGAAGCATCCCACCCTCCACTGGACCCATCTCGTAAGTCTCGAACCGTCAAACGAGCCACCAATGCTTCATTAACACCTACTCAAACTATCGGAACAAACTACGGACACCGTTGTACCCACAAATCATAACTGGCCATAATAGAATCACCAATCCCTACTCGTTTAAAACAACCCATTTGCATTAGTTATTGAGCTTCCCGAATGCTTCTCCAAATGTAGCTTGGATTAGCACCCAATGGCGCTGTAAAAGCCGAATGTGATGGAAAGTACTTCGCATTGAAATCTCTCGCTAACAGTGATTGCGGGGCAGCCTCCATTCGCCACAATTTTTTACCCAAGAGAGCAATATTAAAGTTCCGAAAATCACGAAAACCAAGCCCCCCTTCTAGCTTACTCCCATACAAAGCTTTCCAACATTTCCACACTATACCCGACGAAGATGCACCACCTGACTTCCATAAATAAGCATTAAGAATAACCTCAATTTTATCCAAACAACTCTCGGGAGGAGGTACACCCCCATAGTATACGCGGGTAAAGCTTGAGTAACCGCTTTCAAGAGAACTTCCTTCCCACCCTTTGATAACGTCTTACTACACCAAGAAGCTACACTCGAGCGAACCCGATCAATCAAAGGGTCAAAAACTCGAACCCGATTGTTACCACTTAAAATAGGGACCCTGAGATAATTTGAGAAACAAGGAACCGGGTCTAGTTCTAATACACTAGCAACACTCTAACGAAGAATCAAATATGTATTCAAACTAAAGATGAGACTCGATTTGTTGAAAATGATTCGTTGCCCCGAATTTTGCTCATAAAGCCTGAGAACTTGCTTGACCGATTCAGCTTCATGCATTGAGACCTTAAAGAAAATCACCACATCATCAGCAAAAAAAGGTGGGAAATTCCCGGGGTGAAACCATCCAGATCCGAGGCTTTATCCGGATGCATCGAGTCGACCGCAATCTTAACCTCCTTCAGATCGAAATCAGCCAGCAAAACAAATTCTGAGCTGCTGTAACTTTTGGCTCAACCAAGTTAATAATGTTCTAACTGGTACTACCCACAGCCCGAAATTGATTACGAAAATAATTCGCCAACATAGGCCTAATTTGTTTAGAACCTTCAAAGCGTACGCCAACAAGATCACAAAGAGACTCAAATTGATTCAAACTCTTACAGGTTGAAGCGGGAACGATGAAATTTTTTGGTGTTCGCATTCCCCTCAGCCAACCACGCCGTCTTTGCCCTTCGTTTCCAAAACTTTTTCTGTCTAGTAAGCAACTCAAGATATCTTTGACGAACCTCCTCGACCTTCATCTTCCCGAAATTGTCTGTGCGCTTACTAAGTCTCTCAAGATCTTGTTCAGCTTTCTTTATTGCATAATTTAAATTTCCTATAGAATTACGACCCCAATCAGTTAGAGCCGTACCACAATTAGTTACTCAATCCATAACCATGTCACCCGACCAGCCCTGACGGATAACTTCTTCACATCCTGCTTCAGAAATCCAAAAACTCTCGAATTTAAAACAATACGAACTCGGCTGGATTACTCTATCTAGACCAACAAAAATAGGACAATGGTCTGAAGTAGTAAATGCTAAATGATGCAATTCCAATTAGGAAACTTACTTTTCCATTGGTCATTAGCTAACGCACGATCCAACCTTTCCTCTATAGTAATATTAACTCCATGACCCCTACGCCACGTGAAGTCATAGCCATAAAAATCCAAATCTATTAAATTGGCATCCGAAATAGCATTATTAAACCTATCAATTAAAGACTGAGGTTGTGAATATCTACCTCCCACTTTCTCATGACTATGAAGCATATTAAAATCACCCGCACATAACTAGGGCAAGACCGATTGAGCTGCCAAGTTTCGGATTCGATTCCAAGAATGAATTCTTCTAGCCCTGTCAGGTTCACCATAAAATTTGGTTACTCTCCAAGAACCCAAATTTGAATACACTATACTGAAATCAATAAAATACCTCTCGCTATTGATCAGGGATACTTGGACCCGATCGACCCAAAGGAGGGCCAAGCCGCCGCTTCTCCTAACACAATCAACTGAAATACACCCATCCATTCTCAATTTTTGCCGAATACCTTCCACACCTGCTCTGTTAGTTAACGTCTCAATAAGAAAAAATAAATTTGGCTTCTTATCCTGCACTAAAATGCGCAGGACCTGAATTGTTCGTGGGTTGAGAAGCCCACGGCAGTTCCATATCAAGAGGCTCATTGATTTGGGCAGACCTGCTTTGTCAAGCCTGTCGAATCCAAGTTTTTTTGACACTCTTTAGGATTGTTCTCAATACCACCCTGCCTTCGCTTAGGAACTGACATGATTGTTTCTGCCATCTCCGAGTCATCTTGGGATGATGAGGTGACTTGGTTCTCTTTTCGAATAACCTGAAAACCAAACAAGATAGGCTCCCACGATTCCTCCAACCCGGTCCGAAGCCATTGGGAACTAGTTTACAAACTTCGCCCTCTCGAAGCATTCAACCAATTGCCAAAAGCCCTATCGGAATTAGGACTAGTAATAGAGAACAACAACGAACAATATTTTTCTACATGACCAATTTTTCCACAGTAATCACAGAAAGTTGGTAACTTTTCATACTGAAATGAGATCTGAGACGTACCTAAGCCCGGAAATGTGAGTTTTGCCTTGCGGCGGAGACACTTTCGGACGTCAAACAACACACAAAACCGAAGATAACGACCCTAACCACTTCTAAAATTCAACGGATCAGTTTCAACAAATTTGCCAATTGCGTTCCCCAAATCCGCACAAACCCGATCCGATACAAAACTCTTAGGCACCCCCTTGCTTGAACCCATACACTGAAGTTCAATAAATCCACTAAATATGGATCATCTGATAATGAGAAACGATGGAGTAGTAGCGCATGGCCATTGAAAGTCCACGGCCCGTCCTGTTCCACACGTTTCACATCTTCTTCAGCACAAAACTCAAATAAGTACCTCAAGCCCGTCGATCTACCCATAAATGGATCCATCAATTCCTTCACCGTAACCCCCATGGTAGGACGCCAATAGGACGCTATTTGTTTATGCATATTTGGGAAATTGATTGGGGAATCTGTGAAGAAACGCCCAACAAAACAGATAATACCATCACTATCCTTCGTCACCAGCAGAGCAGAGCCACTATAATCAATCGTAATATCCTCATCCTTAATGACCAGACCATTCACTTGAGCAATCAAGTCCTCAGGCGTCCGCGAACTCTCCGACATCGATTAGTATCAGACCAGAAATCACCAAGCCGCCGGAATCAAGAGCATTGAATCAAAAGCCACACAAAACCCTAACCTTAGCTACCTTTAGCTTGCCTCCAATGACAAGACTCATCTACCAGATGAGAGAGACCGCGCTTTTTATCATTTTCTTTATAGGTAACCACCTTATACATTTTGTAATTGAAATGCAAATATTGTATATATTAGCTACGAATGCATTTGAATTCTTAAATGTTTATTTTTCATATAAAACTTATTTGGACCTAAACAAAATCGATTTTGAATTCTCGGATTCTTCCATCTAATAGAGTTTTATAAGTATATTGAGTTAAATTAAATAAGGACTGCCTATGAGAGGAAATTAAAGATATAATAATCCAATACAATGAAGAATGAAGATATTTTTGATTGTAAATATAAAGCATATGTGATGGTGTAGCAGATTCCTTTGTATATTATATATTTATTGAGCATCCATATATGGATATGTGCAGTGTGTAGGATGATTCGTTGGAACAAAGCACTTTCTAAATCTAAAACCAAATAAATATCTAAGGTTCTTTTTTCTAATAAGAAAATATCTTCAACAGTTGAGCTAGCTAGTAGCTATACATTTTTGATATTTTAGGTTTATCACTTGTTGCTTTTGGTGATAACCATGCAGAGAAATAGTTGCAATTACAAGATATGGGCCAAAATATCTGAAATATTCAAATGGACTGCTCAACTTGGCTGGATTACCAAAGCTTACTATAATCTACACTCACACATTGCAACAAAGGTGGAACAAAATCTATCCCCACTCCAATAATATCGTAGCTTGCTCGATGCTTCACTTTATTAAAGGTTTTAGGGGCTATTTAGTTGTTGAGTATTTTCTCTAATTTTTCAAAAGACTAAAAAATTTGTTTAGTTGCACATAAAACAAGAAACTGGGAAACAGTTTTTCAAAATAATTTGAAAATAAAAAACAACTTTTCTGAGTTTTTCAAATTGAAAACTCATTTTTTCACTACTCATTTTTTTTTATGTCTCATGAAGTATGTATTGTGCAAAACTATTTCTATTTATCAATTTAAAATTAATTTCAATTTATATATATCTAATTTAGACTCAATATCAACTAAATTATACTACATATGAATCAACTACATATATATATACACACACACAGATATTATATATATGTGTATTATATCATACTTAAATTATATGAATAAACTAAAAATAAATAACACGTGAAACAAACAAATTAAAACAAATAATTAATTTTAGTTAATTGGATTCACACGATATAACATAACTTACACGTGTAAGTAATGAGATTCAAACTTATACGACCCGACACGACACATTTACATGGTTGAT
>JAYMTK010002541.1:0-13697 GCA_036897405.1 Pelargonium myrrhifolium | reverse complement strand
CACTCATATTGTGACACATAGCATACATGTAAAGTACATGTAATTCATTACATGCCCCAATCACTTCCCTAAAAAAAATAAACAGATATTACAACTATCAGTTTGAGTGTTTTTTTTCTTTCTTTTTTAGAAAAATGTGCAAAAGGATCAACATTCATTCAAATCAATTGATTATAAGATAAAATCATCCAAGTATTAAGAAAAATAATACAAGAAACGACCTATTTATGTAATCCAAATCTGATTAAAACCGGCCTAAATACCGTCACTCCAGATTTTCAAAATGGATCTATGCCCTAAACCAATAGCAAGTAAATATCTCTCACTGGATGAGTGTCTACTACAGAAAGATGCTGGGATTTTTCTTGGCACACCATACCTCAGACCCCAGTGCCCACCCGAACAGAATTACTCCATATCCCGAGCCTCATCATCCGGGAAGCGCCACCCACACTTTACTCCCTCCCCAACCGGCCCCTCTTCTCCCTGAGAGTTCGCTGACTCCGCCATCGACGGATCTTCTTCCACTTAGTTGAGTTGGTTCTCTATCATGATAACATCATTTTTCATGTGTGATGTGTCATGCATACAATTAGAGAAGACGCAAACGCTTGACACCTATATTTACCTTGAATGTGTTCAACATGCAATATATGGTGCCACATCTTCAATGAAAGACAAAAGAGAAGCCACATCTACACCCGACTATATTTATTAAATAGCCTTCTCTATATATTGCTTGCTTTAAAAGACCCAATTGAGAGAGAGAGAGAGAGAGAGCGCTATAACAATGGAGGAAGAGAAGAAGAAGAAGAAAGAGAGGTGCTATTGTGTGACAGGAGCAAATGGGTATATTGGATCTTGGTTGCTCAAATCTTTGCTTCACAGAGGCTACATGGTTCATGCCACTGTTCGTGACCCTTCAGGTTTCTATTTTATTTCTATTCTTATATGGTTTTCAACTATATACAAATGTCATGATTTGCATCATCATATCATCTAATTATTATGCTTTCTTTTGTGTTGAACAATGAAAAATTGCATGTTTAGAGGATGCAAGAACTACTAAAAATAAGGTCTTGAGGTTTGATTTTTCATGTTTGAGTCAGCCATATGGAGAAACAGATCGAAGACGATAAGTAAAATATTATAAGGTAAAATGTATATCACTTAAATGATATAAAGTTATATCAGTTGAACTAATAAGGTGATGACATCTCATTTAAAATTATGGATCCGGACGGGTCGCTCCGCTCCCACAAATTCACTTGAATGAGTATAAGTGATTTTAAATGAGGTGTCCACCTCACTGGTTTTATTAAGTTGCAACTGATATAACTTTATATCCGTCAACTGATATACATTTTACCCATATATATTTTTTGACAGATAGGTGCCAAAATTCTATCCTGATACGGCCTAGTACTCATTTATTTACATATCTATACTGTAGGCTAGTGTTCAAAGGAGAGACTCCGTCTCTGCCCTCTAGCCTAGGGCTTTTGGCACCGTACCGCACCAAAGTGGTCTTTTACGCCACCACCACCAAAAAAATCTCAGTTACAATATATTGATCGAGACTTTTAGCTAATTAAACACGACCACTAAGGTCGTACTATATCACAAATTAACACTCATATCCACCAAATAAATTTGTAGGCGCGAAACGCAGGTCTGGATGCATTTCATAGCACTATATATATTGCACACTTAAATTGAAGAAGAAGATAACGAGATAAATGATTATAAATGAATAAAGAAGTTAGGACAGTCAAGGAACAACTTTCAAGAAATATAAAATACGCAATATTTATTTAGAGAAAAATGAAACTTACAGTGAAGTTGACCACGTGCACAGCTCCTACAAATGCAGAATTTTTTTATGGGACCAGGTGTGTGTATTAGCTACTTGGAGCTTTTATGGAAAATTACAGATGTCATTGATGTTATGGAAAATTACAAATTAATCCATGTATTAGCCACTTGGAGCTTTTTAGACCTTGATCTCTAACTTGTACTCTATCGGAGTCGACACACTGTTAATAGAGACCTCAAATGTATTTACAATACACATATTTCTTTTGTTACGGGCCGTCTATCTACCAGTTTGAATTTTTAGCTGAGTTACTTCTTTAACAATAATCGCAAAATATATCTACCATATGTCGATATGTGGTTGGTTGTTGAGAATGTGAGGTTCGCTTCAAAACCCACTTGTGAATTGAGTTAGCTTCTGGTCAAGCGCGTCATTTGCAAACGTCGAGCGAGTTCGACAGTTCCCGCATGCCCTTTGAGCATAGAGAAGGGCCAAAAACTATACCACATTAGGTTAGCTAATTAGCGTTGAAGAGGAGTGTAGTGTCTTGATAGTATGTCTCGATAAGGCGGGGAGCTGTTGAGGTGATTCAACGGGAAAAATCGAGAGTATCATATGGAGGTCGAGTGTAGTGGCCTTCCATTAGATCTTGGTGTTTCTTTGGGCACTCCTTGATATAACAAATTTAATTTATTGTTTTGACGAAGTATATACAATTACCTTATCTCAAAGAAGAATTATAATAAACATAAGTAAAGTTTCCTTCAAACCTCCTTTGCACGCCTATATCTTTTTAAAACAAGACCGGGCCTTCCATAATCAAGCCTTCATAGGGGTTTTTGAAGCACATGTTGAGAGCTATGTCCTCTAATGTAGCGGTGGTGGCTCAGACTACGCGTGAGAAGCACGTGTGGCCAAACTGAAATTAAGTACCATTGTCGCAACCCTAAGGCTTGAGCGGGTTTAGTGACAACATGAGCGTGATTCACAATAGTGAGAGCAAGTTTCGTGATCGCAGGAACAACTTCATAATTGTAGAGGTATACTACATAATCGTGGGAGCAAGTTCCATGATCATGGGAACAACTTTGTAATTGCGATCAGAGGCATTTCTGTGGCAATGAAGTTTGACCAAGTTTGACTTTTGCGGGAGCACGATGATTTGAGTTTTTGCATGCCTAAATTTGGAGTTGGTCATTCCAAAGTCAAGTGGTTGCCTTGCTTGATTTTTGGGGACGGAAATAACATTACGCTGGAGAATCACGTTTCGCATCGTCAACGATATATAGTAATGATTTATGATTTTTGGGTATATATATATCAATAACTCCTCTTACACAATAAACAACACCAAACATAATGTTTTTCTTCTTCTTATGAATTGATCGAGCTACACAACCGGAATAGTTTTCATCTCTATGTTTAGACGTGTATTTAAGGAGAAACTACAAAAAATGTATATTTTATTTACAAATTAAGGAGGCAAATGATTTCTTATATTTTCAACCACTTTCTCATCTTTTCATAAAAATAAAAAGAGTACACTGGGCATCAATTGACTAATTTAACTTTATATCAGTTGCAACTTAAACTAAACCAATGAGGTGATGACATCTAATTAAATTTCACTTATACTCACCCAAGTGAATTTTTTGGAGCGGAGCGACCCGTACGGATCCATGATTTTAAATGAGGTGTCATCACTTTATTAGTTTTTTAAACTCAAAACTACGTAGTTTAACGTACAACTGATATAGAGTTATATCAGTCAACTGATGTCCATATTACTCAAATAAAAATTAAATTAAAGTTAGATTAAAAAAAAAAAGTTCTCTCTATTTATACATGCTTTATTGTACTTCTTTTGTAACTAATTCAATGTATTTTATCTACTTTATCTTGGAAATATTGTTAATAATACATGCAAAATTAATTCTCAAAAGAAGAAAGTGAATAAATTGTTAAGACAAATGGAGTAAATTTTATCACATACAACAAATAGATAGTATTTGATGATTTTCTACAGACCACATTAAATATGAAGAAATTTTTGTGATAAAATATATATGGTTGATAACATTTGATAGTATTTTGAGTAGTGTTATAGTTGTGAACATAGATGTATAAATCTTTGTCATGTTGATGTTCCCCTCCTTTCCCTATCTACCTCTTTTTTTCTTAACTAACTCTTTCAATCAATAATTGATACTGATACCAAAACTGACTACTGTACCCTCTAGCTCATTTATGATTTAACACTAATTAATAATGGATTAAAAGAGATTAATTTCAACTTGAAATCTCTCAAAAATAATTGTAAAGACAAACAAGACGGTCATTTTGAGACGGAAAGCGTATTTGATCATGGTTTTAAGTTAAAGTATGCTAAATTTCGTCCCAGCCAAGTCTTCAAGACTATTGTCATCATCGATGGGGCGCGAAAAGCTCAGATTGTTCCAAGCTGATTTACATGAAGAAGGGAGCTTTGATGAGGCTGTGAAGGGATGTGATGGTGTGTTCCATGTTGCAGCTTCAATGGAGTTCAGTGTCTCAGCAAATGACAACATTGGTAATGCATGCTTTATTATCATCACTACTCTCTAATTCTTGTAATGTACTTGACAGCTTTTTTAAGGTAAAACATTTTGTGTTCTTTGTCTTTGAACTTGAAGATGCCTATGTTCAATCAAATATCATTGACCCTGCCATCAGAGGAACAATGAATCTTCTCAAATCTTGCATGAAATCCCAGTCTGTGAAAAGGGTTGTTTTCACATCTTCCATTAGTACCATCACTGCCAAAGACAGCTCTGGAAAATGGAGATCTCTGGTTGATGAATCTTGCCAGACTCCCATTGATCATGTCTGGAAAACCAAAGCAAGTGGATGGGTAATCACACAATTACATTCACAAAAAGTACTAAACTTGGTATTCTAATTCGGGTTTTCGCCTATCGTTTGTTCACTTAACAAGGAGATCTTGGTTGTGCAGGTTTACGCGCTTTCGAAACTTCTGACAGAAGAAGCAGCATTGCAATTTGCTATTGAGAACAAGATTGATCTTGTTTCAGTAATAACACCCACAGTTGCTGGTCCATTCCTCACTTCAACTGTTCCATCAAGCATTCGGGTTCTTTTGTCACCTATAACAGGTAACATATACTGATAACACATAAATATATAATGTAACTTGATTCAAGAAACTCTCTATTTGGTTCTTGTTTTGTAGGGGACACAGAGTTTTATCAGATACTATCAGCAGTAAACGCGAGAATGGGATCAATTCCTTTAGCTCACATCGAAGATATATGTGATGCTCACGTATTCCTAATGGAGGAGACTCGAGCAAAAGGTCGATATCTATGTTGTGCACAAAGTTGTCCAATGCCTAAGTTGCTTGATATTCTAGCTCAAGAGTATCCTTGCTCAAATATACAGAGGTACTAAATAATAATCTAAATGAACCATTTGTATCATGTATGGCATTTCTGTGATATATAACTTATAACTAATGGTTCTACACTTGCAGGTGTCCAGAGAAGCTAAATGGTCCACTCATATCTTCCAAGAAATTGAGAGACTTTGGTTTCAACTACAAGCATGGCATTGAGGATATAGTTCATGAAACCATAACTAAATGCATGGATTTTGGCTTCCTACCTCCAAAGTAAAGGAAATGTCCATCTCCATTTCTCAGTAAAGTTGAACTAGAAAAGGCGGTAGCATTGATTTCGGTGGATTGATCAAGAACTGCTGTTGATGTTTGGTATGTGTTGCTTTCTTGAAATTCCAGTTCTAAAATCTGTATAGCCACCATTAATGCATCACGAGATGTGGGGTTTTAACTAGCGTGGCTCGCGGTGCTGGTCTCCGGGACCAAACTGATCTGTATTTTCATGGAAGATTTAATTCAAGACACTGAGTAGTAGCTACCATTAGATTATGTATAGCCATGTTACATCTTGTTTTGAGTTTATGTTCAACAAGACATGGAAGGCAGTAAAACAGCTAAGATGGTCTCATTTATAGTGTAGAACATAAATTCTGTGAAGTCTATATGGGGGTCACAAGAATAGAATAGTCAAAATTAATGCACAACAATGATAATGCCAATGACATTTTATAAAACTCACTAAAGTCTCACATGATTAGCTCTAGAGCAGCTCCTATGAGACCAAAATTCTTGGTTTTATTGCTTTTTGACAGTACCATCAATGCTAGTTCATGGACATATCATTCATGGCAGCAAGTGGTGACATGTTATGAACTTGGCTTTCCTAATCTTGGAAATCAAAAGGTTCAGAGCAGCAAAAGAGGCATTGAGGGTTGCTAAAAAGAGTCAAGTAAAAAAGCTTCAAGATTTAATGAAAAGCTCATGAGTAGTGTCTGTCTCATATCAAGATTTTGCTTCAGAACAGCAAAAGAGACATAGGAGATCAACTAGTGATTCAAGATTATATGTCTTATGTCAAGATTTGGATTGATGTCTAATTTGGTGTACTCTCTTTACTATTCCCATCAAGCCTAGCTAGGTGGTTCCTGCATGTAAAAGATTTTATGGTTCATTTCATTATCAATGAACTGTCTAGCTACTGATCCTCAGTAAGTGGCATACCCATCACATGAAGGGTCAAAATCAAGGTTTCATGATAGCCAGCTACACTGTTTCATCTTCATTTGTGTTCATCTGCTCCCAAACTACCCCATTCCAGGTATTTAAGGCTTAGAATTCAATTCAGTTTCCTGGATTCATCATTTCACATCCATTTATTAGGTCCATGTGCCAGAGGCTCAAAAACCAGGACAGGTGTGTGTTGTGGACTGTGGAGAGAGAAAATGAAATGGTTGGTTTGGTTGTATCCTAATCTCAAATATTCACAAATAAAAGAACAGTTCAGTGCACGATACTCCCATCAGTTCATTACTACTGTTTTCGCAAAAAAATTGTTTATCTAACTCAGAACTGTTACCTCGAGGTCATCAGACAACAACCTTAACTCTTTACTCGGGTTATATCCACCAAACTCAGGTAGAGGATGCCAAGTACACTTATAGAGGAGAGGACCAATAAAAGTGTAGTACCTGAAAAGAGATAGATAGATGGGTCCATGAACCTTATCTTAAATGTTAAAGGTAGCTACACCAAGAAGATGAACAAAATTCAAGAAAGAAACAACAATACTGTCAATTATATTGTAGAGCAGCATTTACCACTTACCAGTATCAGATATTCAAATAAGAGTCTAATATAAAGAGACAAAAGATATGACATGTAACCTTCTTGATTTTTGTCCTTTGGTTTGAAGTTTGGACTAAAACCTTTGGTTTGAAGCATCATAACCACCCATCAAGATCAAGGACCACATGCCCTTTTTTTCTTTTCAGTAATGCAACTAGGCAGCTAAACATGCTTAATTAAATAATACAAACATGCTAAGAAGTCTCTTTACTTTACTGTTAAAATCAAATCTAAGTGCAGGGTTAGGAATTTAATTAGTACTTAACAATTCTCTTGTTTTATCTAGGAGAGGTGTATAACTTTTTGAAAATTGCTCAAGCAACTGGTTTTTATTCTGTCTTTTGTGTTTTAATGATCTAGGCCCTTGCTGGCCACATGTCCAAGACATCAAAGGTAATTGGTTGCTAATTAACTTGGCATTACACAGAATTGGCTGCAAATCACTCTCACTTTTCCCATATAAACTATTCATAAAGCTGTGTCTGAAACTGGCACTAACTTTCCTGGATTCATTGGAAAGATGAGTTCCTTTTTGTTTTTCTAATCAAATTGGTTCTTGAATTCTATTTAAATTGGTAATAGCCTAATACTATAGCCTCCCAACTTTGACTTTTCTCATGTTCAGATCTGTTCCAAGGCTTGGATTTGTCTCTACCAGTACACAATAGCCTACACATTTTTGGATTTGTCTCTACCAGAACATGGTCAAGATAATCATACAGATTCCTCTACATATATTCATTTCATCATCAACACAATATAGCCTTAACTGAATTGGAAGCAGTACTGTATAGCTTGAAAAGATGCAAGTGTACTAAAAATCAAGCAAAATCAACACAATGATGCACAGTGTCCATAGTAAAATGGGCAAGTTCACTAATGACTAGAGGTGTATAGAGAAGAACCAAGAGTTCTTGAACAAAAATCTAACCTCTGCCATAAAAAAATAAGGAAAAGAAAGAAGGGATTCACATAACTTCACAACTATAATATGAGCACATCAATATTTATGTTTCTGTTTTCAGGGTTTGCAGATTACCACAAAACAAGGAAGGAGAGCTCTTGGGTTGAGCAAGTAAAGTTCCTCAATGTTTGAGTAAAGACCCACTTTTCCGGCCAACGAATCAAACCCGGTCTGACCCGCCATTTCTTGGATGTTCTCAAGAGGCCTGTGAACCCTCCCAGCAATCACTCTGCAGACTATCAATGCCTTCCTCACAGATGGGTCTTCTTCAAGAACTTCAATGCATTCAAAAGCTCTCCCACTTGTGGAAGTTGTGAAAACCCCTATACCACCCTTGAGCTCCTTCTTGGCAAAGAACCCGTTTCTTATGATCCGGCACACCGAGCATCTGTCGGATACACAAAGGCTTGAGCAGCCATTTAGGCCAAAAGAGCATACCACAGTTGTGCCATAGAATCTCAGCAACTCATTCCCATCTGCAATGCATCTAGGATGCTTCTTGGGGAGCTTGCTTGCTTTGATTTTGACCATCTCTCTGTATTCTTCAAATCTAGCCAGAGTTCTTTGCATGTTGTGAACTTTCAAGACCCTCTCAATCCTGCCACAATTGTTTTCAGACTTCAACCAGCTCGTCCGGCATATGATTTCAACAATCTTTCTTGAAGAATCACCCTCCACAAGCTCAGTAACTGCCATAACATCACCATATAAGAAACACTGAGATAAATCTTAAATTTACTAGCTTTCAATGTAAAAGAATCAGAGATACCACAATGAATTATAGCAAGAACAAGCATTTGGGTCTATTATGTGAAATAAGATGCACAACAAAGTCATGGAAGTTGGTAGGAAAAAGGTAAAGCAAAAAAAAAAAAAAAATCCAATTCCTCAACATGGATGATGCAAAAGCATCCTCAGATTCCTCAACAACTAAAAAGGGAAAAGCTTTTGACTTAGAAAAACAAATGAGTGACCAGTAACAAAAATAAGACCAAAAATGAAACATCAATGATGGGTTTAGTTTCAAATACCAGCATGCTTGGAGAGATGGTGAGCTTCAGCTGCATCCCATTTGGTGAACTGCTCACCACATTTATGGCAAGTGACACTACAAGACCCATTTGAATCTGTCTCAAGAGAAGCCCTGCTGCTTGAATGTCCTCCTCCACCACCACCACCACCACCTCCACCAGATACAGCAGAGCCATTCAAAGTAGACCCTTCCTTATCTGATAAAAGGAAAGGAGATTTTCTTCTAGGTGGTGATGAGGTCCTAAATGAAGGGTTGAAATAGTGCATTGTGGGGTGGCCTCCAGGGCCTGGTGTCCCAGGCCTCAGTGTGCCCACAAAGGTTGAGCCACCAGAACCACCACCACCACCTCCACCTCCACCACCTCTCTCACCACCACTACCAACCCCATCTTGGAATGACCCACCAAAGCCACTGATTTTGAGCTCACACCTTGAATTACTGAGAATGACTTCATGGGTTATTGGGTTGAGAAACTCACTGCTCCCAATGGATCTTGGGCTGCAGCTGGGTGGCTTTTCCAAGTGTCTCTTGCTTCCGTGGATGACATCTTTGAGATTTGCTATAGACCTTGAGCACCCTGACCTCCCTGCCTTTCTGGTCAAGATTGTGCTCAAATGCTTCCTGGATTTTGGGTCATGTACCTCAGATGGCTCTGATTTGCAGTGTAATGACTTTTTCAGAGAAAACCACACTGTTGGCATAGCTACACACTACACTACACTACACTCCCTCTTCTTCTTCCCCTACCTCAACCTCCACTCCACTTTTTGGAGTCCACAAACCCTCATGACCTGAAATTTTCTCACCTAAAGCTTTTTGCTTTTGCAGTTCAAATTTCTTTTCCTTGAGAAATCAACCCAGACTAACCCAAAGTGCTCAAAAATCAGCAACTTTTCATGAAACTGTGAGAGAAAACCTAAAAAAATGTAAACTTTTCTGTTCGGTATTAGTCCATTTTGAGTGCCTTCCAACCATCATGGCAAGAAGCATTTATTACAATTCTTTTTCTAAAATGGGAACCCATGAAAATGAAAGAAGAGAAGTGTGGGCTCAAATCAAAACCAGAAACAGAGAGAGAAAATATTCAAATTCAAGAATTGTAAAAATCTCTAGCAGTCAAGGAACAAGACAACCAACTTGAAAAAATATGGTGTGTGGCACTAAATGAAGTGAGTAAGAGAAGAGACACAGTGAAGTTTGAAATGTTAGTAACTCAGTGAGTGACGAGTCATATCTCATTTGAATTTAAAAGATCTTTTATGGCGTAGTAAATCCAACAACTTAGATTTCATGTAGTTAAGATGATTATGATTCTAATCCTAGGAAAATTACTATTTTGGCATCTCACAAATACTAAAGATGAGTCATGGGTCCCAACCATGAGATATTGTGTTTGGCTTCAACAAGATGAGAAGAAATTTTATACTGTACTACTGTAGTAGCACTTATTGTTTGGTGAAATTCAAAATTTGGGGTTTGTTTTACATTTATTGTATAGTATTGTATTGATTTCAGAAGAGTTTTTTTTTTTAGCTTTCCAAGTTTCCACCTTTATCCATATGAAAATGAGCCTCGATGAAAAGAAGACTCGTGTCATCGGAAAACCACGTCATCACTTGGAAATAAAATTGGATTTCGAGTGCTAAGGTTGGACTACTCAAAAATTTCATGAACCCGAGTCCAACACTCATGAAGCCCGGAAGGTCCGCAATGCCTCAAGTGGAGCCCTCTAAGGAGCCTCACGGGAAATCGTGAGGCTTTTCGAGAAGCCCGTGATAGCGAGGCCTCCTATAGAGCCTCCACAGAGCTTCACATGAAGTCTTGAGGCGAGCTCTAATGCTCATCCTTGCGAAAATCTTCCGTCCTCAAGACGTTTCACCTGCACGCCATGTAAAAGCTTTTGAGAGTATTTTCGCGTGACGTGGGAAAGTACTCTCAAAAGTACTTTCATGTTACTTCTGATGACACTCCAAAAAGTACTATCACATGACTTTATAAAATACTCTCAAAAGTACTCTCGTGCATGTTACTACTCCCGAAATCTTCTACTACACGTTATCTGATAAACGCTCTTTGAGGGCCTTCTTTTTCACTCCTCTTTGTTTTGAGATCAAAGGTTAATCTAGGTTTTACGAAGCTTAAAGATGTCATTTGTAGTGATAAACACTCCTAAAGCAACCAATTCCACTTTTGAAGTTTTGAGGACTTATAAAGAATGGTGGGCACGTCTAGATGGACAAGTGAAAAGGTATCTTTTGGATCCAGCGATGCCAACAACGAATCATAGGTTGACACCACATCAAGTAAGTCACTCCTATAAAAACTCCTCTTGAAATGATGAGATGGATCTCTTATTCTCAAGCTTATTTTCACATATAGACCCGTTGCAATCGAAAATTCTCTCCAAATTAAGTTCTTCACTTATATTTGAATATTGTTGTGTGAAACTCGTGGTGGTCTCCCTAACAGAAATCCGGTATCTCCGCTTAACAATGTGTTTCCCTACGCATTCAACAAGATCTTGATCTTGGACCAAGACCCCATAACACATTTGAACTTATAATATAAGTTGTTTTATTGAGTGAATTGAGCCCAAAGAAAGATACCATTGGATGGTAAAGGACAAAGAAGAAGAGTAGCTAGTTTTTGTGTTTGTTTGCATATCTGTGACTCATTGTGAGAACTTGGGAAGCCCACACATAGAGCCTATATCTGTTTGGTTGTTGTGGAGAAGAGAAGAGAAGAGCTAGAAGACACTGTAGCCAAAAGACAAAAGAAACAGCACTTCACTAATCACCAGTCAAAATCTTGCCATTGCTTTATTCTTCTACTTCTTGTAATATCAACTACTCATAGATGTGAGAAAGGGACTTTTATTTTTTGTCACTACTGCAATTTTGGGGGTTTATAGGCCCTGGTGTAGCCTTTTCTTTTTCTTTTGAAAAAAAAATGATAAATCTTGAATAAACTACTACTACCACTTTGCTGAAATCCTATCTTATAACGGTTTAAGGAATTATTGTCAAGTCGTATGTACATGCTTGAATCGAGGAACCAGTAGTATTCAAGAAAGAGACTTTGTCTCTTGTCACCTGATCGCACCAGACTTTATTTCTTGTCCCTACCCTAGGGCTTTTGGCACATGATCGCACCAAAGTGGTCTGTGTTGAGTGAGGATCGATCCTGAGACTTCCTCCCACTCACACAGTTGGAATAACCAACTGCGCCACACCCGGTGGTTTACTACTACTACTATTGTTAAACTTTATTCCAAACTAAAAACTTAAACTAATAGATAGAAAACTCAATGTGTATTTCAAGTGACGACAGACTTTATAATATTTCAGTGTGGAATAGATTAACACTTTCCCTCACGTGCAGGTCAGATAACACAACAGATCTTGCACTTGGACTAAGAAGGGAGGCAACAGAGAAGGACTACAAGGCCCAAACAGAATCAGCTATGATATCATGCTAAAATTGATCTAACCCCAAAATTTAAGTTGATGAGTGGATGGTCTAACGTGTATATTAAGTAGCGACATACTTCACATTTGGTATTTGATGTCTCTATAGGTTGGAGCTAAGCTTAACAACTATTACTATTACTATTGTTATTATGTATTTGATGTCACTATAGAAGAGTTGCATGTGATAAAATAAAAAGTAGCGGTAATTACAAATATCAATTTATTAGTTAGCGGAATGAAATCTATTTTTGATAAAATAAAAAGTAGTGGTAAATGCTTGCGGTCCAAACCACTTAGCTTGTGGACTTAACGGATCGGGCAAAAAATAACACAGTTTTTTAGTATTTTATATAATAACTTCATAATATTAGCAATTAATTACGACAGTGCTACCTTGCGACGACTCAAATTCAAGACACAACGATGTTTAGATGAATTTTAAACACATACCTCAAAAAGAGTTGGTGAAATGAAATTTAATATCAAGTGATCGAGTTGAGCTATGGAGTAAAATAATAATGACGAAGTTATTTGATCTCTTTGGTCAAAATAATAAATGGGACAGAGAATCAAAATTCAAAGAATAAGGTTTATATGGAAATAATTAGCATAACTAACGGCCATAATTAGGAAATAAAATTGACTAAAAATATGAAACAAAAAGGTAGGGAATGAGAAGTCAATGATATTCATATTGGTACCAAAATTAATTGCAATTCATTGAAACTGAGAGAATTTGAAGAATATTTATTCTAAAGTGTTTGCTGTTAATTGACTCTTAATTTAGTTGGTACCCACTGAATTCAATGGTCTAGTCATCATGTTTATCATATTGAAAATGCCAACTCGCACAAAGTAATTGGAAATGAAGTCGTGATTAATTTGTTGGATTTTGATCTTGAAAGAGACGTTTCGAAGGTGTATTAATCTATTGGAAGCGTTGTTCACAAATACAAGAAAAAACATTCAAGCGAAAGTCTATCCAAGTAACCCGGGCCAGCTACAGAAAGGGACCGCAACCCCAACGCCGCAGGCCTATAATAGGACACGAGACTACACAAGTACCTCCTCATATCATTTCCCCACTCCAACCGCTTTAACCGCTTCTCTCCTATTTTATGAGCTCTCGGCTTGTCTTGCTCCCGAATTGATAGTCTCTCCAGACCCCCCCCCCC
>JAYMTK010002540.1:0-13697 GCA_036897405.1 Pelargonium myrrhifolium | reverse complement strand
CCGGTCCGGGTCCGGGTGGGTTCGGGTCCGGGCCGGTCCGGTCCGGTCCACCCGGTCCGGTCTAAAATGGACAGCCCTACTTTTACTACATTATCATAATTTGACAAAACCGGTATGTGTACCAATTTGGCACAAAAATATCACAATTTAAGACTAAACTAGAACATTATATATGAATAATTTGGAGATAAAATTAAAATAATAATTAAATTGATTACCAACTAAAACAAAATAGATTGATTTTTTTTTCTAAGAATATTAAATTTTTGTGACAATGCAAATCAACATGAGAATATTAAATTTTAGAAAATAGTTGGGGAAAAAAAACAAATAAAATATACATCCTACACGTTTTGAGGAATCAAAACCGCATCCAATACGTGACTTTCATTGGACATGGCTTTCAGGGCAAATAAAATTGAAACGCGTCAAACGACGATAGGTCCACGTCAGATGTGGCGCGAAGGAAAATTGGAGTCTCCAACATTTCCGTTAGAACCGTTAGAAGAGGAAATGGCAAAAAGAGAAGAAAACGACGGTGGGCGTTGCATTCGGTGACGTCTCTTTCACTCCAACGCGTTCAACGGCCACTATATAACCCTTGTGATCGCTACTTTTCCGCTCTTCGTCCTCTCCTCTCGATTTCATTTCCACTATTATTTCTCTGATTTTCGTCCCCTTCTCTTCCCTGATTTCGCCATTTTTTGTACCGGTAATGTTCTCTCGCCCTGATTTCAATGCCGATTCGTGTTAGATTTCTTGATTAAAGGCCATTGGTACGCAATGCTGCTCCAATTTTATGGGTTTTAGGCTTAGACTTGTTTGTTTTGTAACTTTTGTTTTGTTAAGGCTGCTTTGTGTGCTTTTAGGTTACAGAAGTTATTTGGATGAGTTTTCAGATCTAGTGGTTTGAATGCATGAACATTTTGAATTTTGTTGTTGATAATTTGCTAATTTGAGCATTTGGTTAGTATAGTTGATTAATTTTTCGGAATTTAGTCAGAGCATTTTACGGCATTCTTTATTATGTGTCTTGTAGCTTTGAGATTTGTTGAGTGTTTTTTTTTTTCTTCTCTATTTTTGCGGATTAAAGGTAATTTGTATGCAATGCTTCTCCAATTTTATGTGATTTAGGCTTAGATTTGTTTGTTTTGTAACTTCTGTCAAGGCTGCTCTGTGCAATTAGGTTTCAGAAGTGTTTTGGATGAGTTTTCAGATCTACTGCTTTGAATGCATGAACATTTTGGATTTTTGTTGTTGAGAATTTGCTACTAATTTAATCATTTAGTTAGTAACTTAGTATTATTGGTTTTTCAGGAATTTAGTCAGAGCATTTTATTTCATCTCCTTGTTTTTGTTCTTAGGTTTTTCAATGTTCATGTCATTGGTCTTAGGTTACTAGTTCTTTTTGGTGCATTTTTGACATTTTTGGGGTAGTTTTTAAGAATTTAACCAGTCAATTTGGCCCTAAAATGCTTGTAATTAAATTTGATTAATTTATGTGTCTTTCTGATGCATTTAATGTAAACGTGTTATATTTATTTGGTTAGACTCTTGCTTTTAGTTTTTACTTCACAAAATTGTAGCACATGTATTGTTATCAATGTTTTAAAGTTGTTTCTGACCTACTTTCTACCAGATATTTGTAGTTGAGGCCTTACAGGGACGAAAATGGCATACGAGGATCAGTATGAAAAAGTTGTGGAACCAAAGTTCAATTGTCTTTTATTTGGTAAGTGAAACATCTGTATTATTACTCGATAGTAGATGGACAATATTTTAAATAGAAGTAAATAGCTTATTCTATATCTTTACTTTCAGATATAGATGACACCATTTATCCCCTTAGTTCGGGTTTGTCAGGTTTAGTCACCAAGAATATTCAAGGTAACACTTTCAAGATTGTTGAACTTTGTAATTTTTCATTGACTTGTTTTCTGTTAGAATCTCAAAATTCTTCTCTGGATTTGGTTGTAGAATATATGGTTAAAAAGTTGGGCATAGAGGAAAGTGAAGTATCTGGATTATGTATTTCATTGTACAAGACTTATGGGACAACAATGGCTGGTCTCAAGGTACCGTTCAAGTCAAGTATTTTCTCTTTGTTGCTTACAATATTTAGACGGGGAACATTGACTGAACAAATAAATGTTGTTTGCGGTTTTGCCTTCATTTCAGGCCATCGGATATAACATTGACTATGATGACTTTCACGGGTATGGTCCCTCCTTCCATTATGCCCCCATTTTTGACAAAAATGTGTGTCATTTCAATATCTCTCATTTTCACACTTGCCTGTTTCACAGTTTTGTTCATGGGAGACTGCCTTATGAGACGCTGAAACCTGACCCTGTTCTGAGAAATCTTTTACTTAGCTTGCCTATACGAAAAGTTGTAAGTTTGTTTTCTCTATTACTTGTCATATAAGGCACTACTGGTTCCGCTTTTGAAACTTTCAACTCATGTTAATATTTGGTTTTTATGTAGATATTAACAAATGCAGATGAAATTCATGCCGCTAGAGTCCTAAGCAGGCTTGGATTGGAGGACTGCTTTGAAAGGGTTATATGCTTTGAAACTCTAAACCCTACCTACAAAAGTGAATCCTCCAGTGACAATTCCAACTCCAAAATTTTCGATATAAAGGAATTCCTCTCCCGCCCTAATTCCGATTCTGCACTTCCACGGCCCCCAATTATTGTCTGCAAACCACTTGAGGCTGCATATGAACAAGTCTTCAAGATAGCTGACATTGAGCCTAAAAAAACTGTGAGATATCTGCTCTTTTTCTGCATAACCCCATCTTGAACCTCATTTTCATATTCATTTCTGTCTTTAAAGCCTCGTGACACATGGTATTAGAGCAACTTTTGATCATGTCATTGGCCCGAAGATGACCTATTTATGTTGGCTCCCCCTGATTGTGCACGTCTCGAGCCCCAATGACAATAGAAAAATGTGAGGCTCGCACGTTAGGATGTGTTGAAGTGGGTGATAAATTGAACTTTTAGCAGTGGAAGCTCAAATCATTAATATGTATAGCCCAATATTGAAATCTAACAATCTGTTTGCCACTATCATCTTTAACATTACGATTTCTTGGGTTTCAGTTGTTCTTTGACGATAGCCTTCGCAATATACAGGGTGGGAAACAGGCAGGGCTTCACACTGTGAGGGTAAGCTGATGTTAAGTGAATTGAATTCTTAATGAATTGCTTTGATTTGTGTTCTTCATAATTGTGTTCAGGTGGGCATTTCATTCCAAGAAACGGGTGTGGATTATGCATTGGAGAGCATCCACAATATCAGGGAAGCACTACCAGAATTGTGGGAAGCCAATGACAAATCTGACTGCATCAAATATTCAGAAAAGGTTGCAATTGAGACCACTGTGATAGCTTAGCTGGTACATACTTACTTTGTGGATCTTTAGGAAAACAAGTTCTCTACTTTATGTCTTGTAAGTATGTAACCATGTCCTGTCCTTTCCTGTCTGTTTGGTCATTGGAATTTATGTACATTATAAATTTACTTAACAAAGGTGATGTATATCAGTGTATGATGAAATTTCTTGTTTACATGGGCTACTTAACTGAGAATTGCGCAAATATAAGGACCTTATATTTGTGCAATTCTCAGTCCTCTCCTTTTGAGACCTCTCTATGCCTATTTACCTTGCTCATCCCCGAATTTACACAATGGTCAAGACATGATTAAAAAAGGTCGTACATGGTAGACCGTCCTTGACGTCCCAAACACCTTACGTTAGGGTTGAGTGCCTTAAGGTAACCTCATAAACTTCTTACACAAACTCCAAAATACCATTACATCATCATCACTCGATTATACATTGTCATATCGTAGTCTAGTGTCTGACAATATAAATAGTTTGTTCTAAATTTTATTTTCATGTATGAGTTGAATTTAGTGCACAACTAATGTCATATTGTTTTACAAAACCAAAGCTAAATTGAGGACGGTCCAATAGCTTATTGATCTTTACCTTCTTGCTCTTAGCAAGTGCTTGTATTCTCTTTTAGCCTATGAATAAGACCTCTCTATGTACATTAAAGACCAATAAACAAATATATAAACTCATACAACTATCGCTCATCTTGTTATTTTCATCAAAAATGAGCCAAATCAAATCTTATGGGTCAACGAACACGTTGGAAAGCTTTAAATATGATCAAATGGTGAATTATCTCAAATTTTCGGCTACTGTGTAACATTAGTTAAATTTGGTATTCAAATTATTATTCTATTAGCTACTATACCTAATTTAGAATTTTAAACATTTTATCAAAAAAAAAAAAATAGAATTTTAAACATAATTTGATACCTATTGTTAGATCCGTTAACTCTACTGACGAGGATTTTATTTTTAATTTAAAAAATAAAATAAAATTGGAAGATACTCTCCTCTCTCTCACCTCCTCCTGACTTCAATGTGGCAACTTTACCAACTCATCATCAATGGGCCTCAGAAGTCAAAAGCCCATATTTGGCTAAGGTTCCTAGCCCAATGTGGTTGTCCGGGGAAGCCCAATAATATTAGAAGGACAAACTGGTAATTTGATTTGAAATTTCACATCCTACTCGTTGTAGCAACAAGGAAAGAAAAAAAACCTCCTCTCCGATTTTGGTTTCCTCATCTGCAGAATAATACAGAGGTTCTCGCCTGAGAGAGAGGGCGAGAAAAGTTTGCGATTTGAGCTCGAAGGAGAAGTCGAGCATCAATAATGGCGAAGCGCGAGCTCTCCACTACCTTGAGGAACTTGAAGGTAAAGCTTGAACACTCTCTTTTTCTTCGGAATCCATTGCTTTTGGTTGCTATCGGTTCCTTTTCTATAATTTTACTTGACTTTCGAATTGGGTATTGCTTTGTTTTTCATGGGTGTCTTCTGATTTTCGCTGTGCTTTCTGTTTATTGATGTTAAGGCTTCAATTTAGGCGTTTCTACAAGTGAACTCATGTTAGGTTTTTAATTCTCTTTTTTGTATACATTAAAAACAGTTCATGCAAAGGGGAGTGCAGAGGGAAGAAAAACCTAAGAAAGAAGAAGAAGAGGTTAAGCCTGTTGGGAATTTCTCTTCCCCTGGCACCGTTATTAGAAAATGGTAGCTTTATCTGTGTACCCCAATTCTCTGAATATTTTTCTTCCCAGTTTTATATCCAAATGCTGAATCTTTTGGCGACCTTGGGGTACTTTGCTTCTTGGTTTATTGTTTTTTGAATAGCTAATGTATGATGGGAACTAATGGAGAGAACTGTTTATGGATTACTTTGTTAGTATGGATCCTGTTTTTCAGTCTATGTTTGCCTTTGCTAATAATGTATGATGGGAAATAATGGAGAGATTTTTTTATGAATTAATTTGTTTTACAGTGTGGATCCTGTTTGCAGTCTATATTTGTTTGTCTAGAAACACACCTTTTTGGTACCCAAATACTCTAAGCATTAACATCACTTTGTAGTAGTAAATTGGCTCCTAAGCTAGGGATAAATCATTATGATTTGAGGGCAAATTGAGAGAACTGTTTATCAATTAGTTTGTTTTATAGTGTGGATCCTGTTTGCAGTCTATATATGCTTAGAAACATGCTTTTTGGTACCCTAAGCATGAACATCCTAAGCTAGGGATGTGTCATTATGATTTGAAGGAAAACCCTTGTTTTTGCCTTACTTTAATGTCTAAATTCCAGGCCGCAATTATGGGCATATCTTCAGTGCTAAAACCATAGGTACTTGTACATTATTGCTGTATATTATTAGGTGTCTACTTGCTTGATATCAGTTTGGAACATATTTGTCTTGTTTATAAGGTCTGTGTGCTAAAATCTGTTGGTAATGTTTTAATACTTGGGCCAAACATCCCTATGCTGGAAGCTTCCCTTCAAAATTATCCAAAGGAAGAGGAAAGTAAAGTTTATCAGAAGTTGAGTGACCATGTTTAGATAACTTGTATAGTACAAACACGGTCAATTGGACCTTTTTTGGGAAAATTATTATGGAAATATAGGTGTTATAGAAATATATATATATATATATATTTATATATATGAGAAAAAGGAATATGAGCCATGAATTTTTCTGCTTGGATTATGTTTATTAAACAATAGTGTCAACATATTGGATATGATATCGGAAATTATCTAATTTGAGCAGAGTCGTTTCCTTCAAAATACTATACTATTTATATTGCGTGCATGCAGTAAAAGCTTTAGCATGTTGGATTTCCTTATATGGTTTATTTTGCTTTTGTTCTGATATTTAAATGACTGTCTTATATACATAATGCAGTGTAGTCGTTATGGAAGGGGATCCTCATCCAGGAGCAATAAGAGGTCGGATGTCTTTTCAAAGTTTCAATCCATCTATTGATGTGAGTATTGTCGAATGACTCGAACATTCCTTGAATCATTTCTTTTTATGCGCTTCTCTTTTTCTTCATTACTCTTATGTCAAAGCCTTGCCTTGTTAGAAATTAAATGAAGAAGCGGCTAACCATAAACAGTCAGATGGCAATCAAAGTGGAAGAGTTTTTGATAGGTTGGTGTTATGACTTTTGAACCCTTGTATCATGCAGTTTTTTTTCTGTCCTTAAGGAGTATTTTGTATACTGCTTAAGAACTTTTTTTTAGAATTTATTGAACATTCCCTAGAAATTAAAATCGAAAGAAGAAAAGGAACTGCTCGGGAATGGGTTGAGCAAGTTGTTCATAATGTGACCGTAGGCCCTCAGTCAAGATGCTAGAGCATAGCTTTCTGCTGGATTAGAGATAAAGTTTTGTTGATTTAAGCGGGATAATTTGGTCCATTCATAAAATACATAGAGAAGTCATATTACCCTTTTGATTGTTGAGTCGAAAATCGAAACCGAGTATTTGCTCCTGACATGGCATGTGCTGGAATAGGTGTTTCAGAAACATGCACCTGACCATATTCTTTTCTGTTTGTAATGCCATGGAGGTTTATGATAATGTGTAGGGGATACATTACAAGTGAATATTGGCAACAAAGTATACATTAACTTGTTTATTGTATGTCCACTCCAAATATTGTTGCTTTCTTCACTTGTAGAAATGCATCCAAGCATTGCCATGTTAGCGGTAATGTATGCAATTAGTCTCATTGAATATGATATTTTTCCAAAAGTGATTGCAATTTGCAAAGAGTCTCTGTTATGCTGTGTATCTTTCTTGCAAGGAATGTTTGAATAATGATCCAAACACAAGAATAAATAAGGACCGAGTTAACTGCTATAACACAAAAATGAGCATTGTACGAATGTTTTCTAACTTCAAGTGTTGTTTATGGTTTTTCTCTCGTCACATTGTCACAGAGAAACTCGGACCTCTCAGGATGAAGCAGAATGCTCAAACATTGATAAAATGGATTGCGAGGCAAATGGAGATCTTAAAAGGAAACAGTCTGAAGTAGTAACTGAAACACAATATCCAAATAAGTCACCAAAGAGTGCTGATGGTGATCAGCAGGCGTTGCCAAATAACAGCACGGGCTCTCGGAAACAGAAACGTGATAAGCTGGATTGGAATGTTTTAAGAAAACCTAAAGCATGAAAACAACCAACAATAGCCTTTCGCCCTTTCCTCATTGACATTGATGATCAGGTGATCATCTCCGAGTTACCTGCGTACTTGTCCCAAAACTTGGTCTGTAACTGTTGTTTTAAATTATCGGAAACAGCTCTCTTAGAAAGCGTTGAGTGCGTTAGTTAGTTTTAAGATGTAACGTCATTGTCGAGCAATTGAATTTGGTAATTTAGAAATGTAATAGATCTCTTCCCTGTCAGCTTGAATTTGCTCTGTTATAATGATCATATGAATATGCGATGCAACTTAGTTTGGTTGTTTGTGAGGTTGGTGCCTATACTAGAGCTAGCAATCTGTGTGTGTCGTGTTAAAAGGTTGTTTGTGTGCAACACGACCCAACATGACACGTTTGGCAATCGTATTGTGCAGCCCAACACAAACACAACATATATAACACGGTAACTAAATAGGCTCCTGTTGACACAAACACGACAAGATGTGAGCCTAAGCAAGCAAAATTAAGCATTTATGGTACTACTCACATATGATACAAAGTTTTAGTGATCAAATGGAATCACAAATGACAAAACAAAAGAAGCAAGTGCTTCTCATGCATGATCTATCTATCTATTATCTATCTTATGCAGGTCTCCAACATGAAATAGCATAGATCAAGCGACCCTTCCATCCCTGCAGCATCCACTGCCCATCCTCATGGATAACAAAATCCTTATGGTACCCTGATTTCACTCTCTCCTTTATGTTACCGAACAGCTCTCTGTTCAACGCTATCGGCCTCAACCCGGCCCTCAGGTTCCTCACCTGCCACTGCTTGTAAGTCTCCGGCCTCTCCACCCTCTCCGAGCCCTCACACGCCACAGCATTCATAGCATCCCGACCAACTATCTCCCTCTCAAACATCATCCTCTGCTCGTCCTCCCGAGGTATGTTCACTTCAAACATATCAAACAGCGACGAGAAATGGAAAAGAGCCTCCTTAAACCTCGTCACGAAGAACGGAGCATTGTACGTCCCGTTCACCACTCCGTGCACGAAAAGATCCGGCTTTATGCTCCTGATCAGCTTCAGGACCGTGTCCCTCGGACAATCCGCACCCGCTGTCTCATCAGGTATGTTCTTTAACCTATACAAACAGTTGACCACAACCATCTCATCGTTATCGTTGTCAATTTTCAGATCCTCGTACTTGATGGTCTCCCATTTCTGCGCTATCACATTGTACTCGAAAGGGACGCCGAATCTCTTGCAATAGTTCTCCAACCGCCTCCCCGTCTCTTCCACCCTCTCCGCGGGACGAAACCCGGGTTGGGGAAGCTCGATCCCCGTAATGCGAATCTTGGGCGGTCCACCGGGCCGTTTCGAGAGGCGCTGGATGAGACAAGGCCATTGGAAACCATAGAGCACACCGAAATCAATGATGTGGAGCCTCGTAGCCTTCTCGGCTTGCTTCATGATCATTTTGTTCGCATAGAAATGTGACATCCTATTAAAAGGACACGCCGTGACAAAAACTTGGTAGGCTTTTAGTATCTCCGCAGCTGATGTTTTGTTGCTCACGAGCGGCGAGTACACCGGAGTTCTAGCTCCGGCGAGGCGTGCCTCGAGGGCGTTGGCGAGGTAATGAGCCGTCCTCTGTAACCCATCGCCGTGAGGCGATGAGTGGTGACGAATCTGATTGAGAAGATCATGTGAAGTCCTCTGGTCATTGGAAGCTACAGATTGTGAACACTGTGTTAACAGAGTCCATAGGTCCACAACCTCTCCACCACCACTGCCTCGATTCCGATTCCTCTTCCCTCGCCGGCTCCTAGACTTTTCCGGCGAACCATTGTTCTTGAACGGTCCCTCCATGGAGCATCGGCCGTTTTCCTCGCCTCCGCCGCAGAGCAACACTTCGTCGAACATCTTGAGATCAACATCCTCGGACGAAATCGAAACAGCCGAGTGCTTGTTGCTCCTCATTTCCGATTCCTCCACACCATCTTCTTCTCTCTGATGGTTCTTCTTTGCGAACAAAAGTGTGTTTTGGGTGTTTTGAGGAGGATATTCTTGGCCTATGATGTCGTACAAGGATTTTTCGGCGGCTTGAAGAGCGAGACAGTCCTGCAACATACACGGCTTCTCCTCCAAGTCTTCTTCTTCCATCAACATCTCGCCGATGAATTTGAGGATCGTGTTGGATTTGGAGAACGTCCCGTCGTCTGAGGAGTACTCTCCTTCCGAGCTCGGAGACGGAGCCGACTCGGAGCTGGGCGGCTCTGGATCGTTGATCAGACCGGAGAAGAAATCGGTATTGATAAGAAACTCGCTGTCATTGACAAAACTCTGACTCGGCGAAGCCGCGAAATAAGGGTATTCTCCGAAAAGGGTATCCATAAAAACGCAGAACTAAGCCGGAAAATCAAGAAAGTTCCGATTTTGAGAAGAAACTGAAGATGAGTTCAGGTCTGGAATTAAAAACAGAGCAAAGCAGGAAGAGAGCATTTATAGAGAAGAGACAGTCTCTTCTTGGTTGAGACACTGTGTAGTACTGTATAAGAAGTGAAGCTTCTGGGAAAGAACAAGATTGATCAAGTGAGACAGGGTCAGCCGCCAGAGCTGACACGTGGCCAGATGCAATTGGCGGAGCTTTAAATACTAGTACAAGTACTACAATTTATGTTTTATGTTTGTATTAACGGAAACATTTGTGCATTTTGACTGGCATTTCATTTTCATGAACCTACGTGCATCTCTTGTGTTCACACCACAAGACTATGCGTGGAGGACAAGAAGCTTGCAGCTTAAGTTTTATCCACAACATGTGGTTGACCTTTTGCATATTAGTCAATTTCATACCATTAAAATTCAAAAGTATGATATATATGTATATATATATATATATATATATATATAGGGTATAATGTATATTAGTTGATTGACATAAAATTACATCTAGTTAAACTAATAAGGTGATTGACACCTCATTTAAAGTCATGGATACAGACGGGACGGTTTGCTCCCACAAATTCACTTGAGTGAGTACAAATGATTTTAAATGAGGTGTGATCATCTCATTAGCTTAGTTAAGTTGCAACTAATATAACTTTATATCAGTCAACTGATATACTTTTTGTCCTATATATAGAGAGGTTAAGCCAAGAATTGGTTGCTTAGGCTAAGCCACCAATGAGGTTGCGACACCTCATTAAAAATGCTCAGATCCAGCGGGTTGCTTCGCTCTCTCAAATTCATTAGGCTGGGTATAAGAGAAATTCAATGAGGTGATGACACCTCATTGGATTGACTAAGCCAAAAATACTTTGGTTTATATTTTTATTCTCTATGTATATCTAGTAATCTCAGTTATGATTTATTGGCTCATCCAAGAGACAAAGATAAATGGATTTGAGAGGGTGCGGGATTAAAGCGGGTATGAGTGTTAATTGATGATGTGAAATCATCTTATTGACTATTATTTAGTAGTTAGGAGTCTCAACCAAGTTCTTGTTTGGTAACATTATCGTTTTTATGAAACTACAAAAGATGTGTCACATAAGCAAAACTTAAGATTATATTATTTTTTGAGAGGAGATATTTTTTTATGTTGAGATCAATCAAATCTAATTTGCTACAATAATTTAGATAATTTAGCTAATGTAAATGTTGATTATCATATCATGCATGTCATCTAAAATATTCATAATTTAAATTTCACAAAACTCAATAAATTAATTACTCTTATTTTATTTTGATACCCATTACAAAAGCTATTGCCTTGTTCTAAAAAGAGAGAAAAAAATGTCATTAAAGATTGGGTTGATTTAAGACTATAACATGATTATGGTTGACAAAACCAGTAACATTTCAATATGTTATTAACTCATTGTTATGTTATACTACTATTTGGATTACTTATCAATTAAGCATGTGATCATAATCAACAATGCAATCAACTTATATATCTACCTAATGTTGATATTGATGTAGAGTGGAATGGGTATTAAGTTGACATTAAGTAGTGCTTGACCATGTATTTGTGAACAAAGGTCCAATCTTTTATATTAATTATCAAAAAAGTATAATCTAGAAATTAGCAATTCAGTGGCTTGCACACATTGTTTGTAATTAAATTTAGATGATTTGTGTAAGGAAAAAAAAATACAAATTATGGATACACATAAATTAATAATGCATTGGAGGACTGATACCATTTCTCTTCCAGAGAAAATGCAAGGGTGGTTTCCTATAAAGAAACAAAAATGATAAGGGTTGGTGCACCAAAAATGTTAAGCATACACATATATATAAACTTCAACAGCAATTATATTTGATAATTTTCAGAGGACCAAGACCAAAACTTTTGACCACAATTATTTAGTTGCCACTTGTTAATAGAGTATTAATATAAGCCCGCAAATGCTCGAAGTTCAATCTCACCTATTTGGTGTAAAATAGACCGATAATTTTTTAGTCGGGTAGAAAAATTCGTAAGCATTGTATATTTTGCACATAAATTTGAAAATTAATTTGAATTAAAGTTACATCTTTTTGATTGAGGTCGTGTCTGTGTGTTTGTGTTAATTGTTTAATATTTTCTTAAATGAATTATGATGAACACTACTTGTTTATGAGCAAACGACACGACATGTCACGTTTAAGTAACCATGTATAAAATCCCACGAACCGAAATATTTGACCCATTATGTTTACAATTTTGTATTTTTTTTCTTAAGTATGTTAATAAAACGAGATGCATTGTGCTTATGATCCATTTGATTAGATGGGCAAGTAAAGTTGATAAGATTACACGACTCAATTATTATACAGTTGACAACACAAAAACGACACGAACTCGATTAAACAAAGACGCAAAGTTACTTAAATTCATATCGTCCCGTATCGTATCCCTGAGCTATGGCTACCTTTCAGACCCAAAACCTGAAGCATATCTCAAGTACCTTGTTGCCCAATATTTCTCTGTTCTGCAGAGAGAACAAAACTCAAGGTAAAATGGAATCTTCAACCGTGATTAATTACAAGATAATGGGTCCAAGAAAGATATTATGTTGTTAGTTAAATAGTAAAAGATTTTGGTCGAATCAGGAAAATGGGAAGTGGCGTCCGATCAAAATAATAAAAAGTAATTAATTAACAACTATTTATCTTCAAAGATCCACCTACTATTATGTCCAAATTCAGTGCATGTTATGCACCTGAAAATCCATTTGGGTCCATAGACATAAACTAAACAAATAAAGATTGAAACTTGGGAATTCTGTGATTGATAAAAAAGATTTGATTCAGTATCTTTTGAAGCTCCCAAAAAAGGGTCCTCATGAGAGAGTCCACAACAAAACAAAATCTGAGTAGTGTTGATACAAAAAATGAAACAAAACCCAGATACAGCCCCTATTGCAAGCAATAGTAACTGAAAAAGAAATATAAAATTATTGTGTAATGATCATGGTTTTGACCTATTTGGTGGCTGCTCAAGTTCTCAAAACAAATGGATCAACACAACATAGACTCACACACTTTCAGGTATTTGATTGGGTTTATGGGTTTTTATTAGTATATTATATATTGTCTACTGTATATGATACAGTAGTATAAATAAAGTGTAAATGAAGGAAGTACCATGGAAATGAGAATGCTGAGGCTCAGCTGACAATTTCTTGACCAGATTCATCGTACAAACATTTTTTTTATGAATTTAATATTGTTAGTTTACAATAGATGTGTGGGTCTTGTTAAAGGTACACTATTATTACTCATTGGATTATCCACTTTACAAGATATGTAATTCAGTACTGTTCATGTCAAGAAAAAAAAAAGGTTTGTTTAGCTGGTGTAGGTGTAATGTCAATAGACAAAATGATTCAGCGACATTAGGATAAAGCAATTGCAGCCTTTCTCGTAGACATTATTGCTCTTAAGATTTTGGTTGCTCATGTAAAGACTTTATGGGTCCACACTTTAATTACAAAAACAACTCAAACTAAATCATTCAACATAGGTCGACTTTACATTTATATATCAACAATCAACAAAAATAAGTCGATCAATTGTTCATTTACTTAGATTTGATATGTATCAACTCTGTATATGAAATATAAATTTGTTAATATTGTCTTTTTT
>JAYMTK010002539.1:0-13699 GCA_036897405.1 Pelargonium myrrhifolium | reverse complement strand
TTTTAATTGTAACTAAACATGGACAAAATTAAATTTTGTAAATGTAATTTCGATGATGATCTTACGCATGCTTCTCCTAACTTGAAAATAAATTATCGTAACAACTGAGCTGCAAATCATGTATCGGGTAAAATTCTTTGCTGAAAAGAACTACACATAATCAAGTTGTCCATTCTTATTCAATTTATAGTCTTGTTGTGGTCATCATATATAAATCTACATATTACAATAAAAAACAACGAAAATAGTTTATATTAAAATGAAGATCATGATAAAAATGACTTGTACATAAAGGCTAAGCTTATGCTTTAATCCACAAATTTTTTGTTGAAACATGACATGACTCTTACAACCATTTGTGTAGGCTCTTCATCCTCAAACTATTTCATATCAAATTTTAAACAAATATTGTCTTAGAATTAAGAAATATAATAAGTTATGAATTGTAAAATAAGGATTTGTATGTCCCACATCGGAAAGATATGAAAAACATGGAGTGAGTAGCTTGTATATAAAGTTGTCAATATATCCACAACGAAAAAGTGAAGAAATCTTTGAGAGATGAACTACTATATAATGGTTAGTCTTTTCTTATTCTTATAAAATGAAATAGTGATTGCTATTAGTTAATGTTATTAGTTAATAGAAAATTATTTGTAACCTATGAAAAATGGATAGACTTTTGAGATAGAACTAAGGAGAATGCTTCAATTTGTTAAACTTGGTGAGGTGGCAACTCCTAGTGCCTTCTCACCAAGTTTAACATATATATATATAGATTTATTAGATGTGTAGTATATACTCACTCCCACCACACCCAATATGAGACTTTAATATCCACATCAACAAAATAATAAAAAAAAGGACTTCTTGAATTATCAACTAGAGGAAGAGATTTATATGTAACAACCCAAAGATTTTTTTGTTTTTGTTTAATCTCTTTATGGGTTGAAACAATAACTAAAATTGTGGCATGCTAAGATCGATCACACATGATACTCTAATAGTTTTGGAACTAGTGCATGCGAAAAATGCATATACTTTCAAACCACTAATGACAAATATGTCATTGTGTATTCATATTTTGACTTCAACCGCCGTCATCGGAGGACGGCGAAGAACATTCAGAATAGGTGGAGGAGGAAGAAGACTCGCTGACGACGTGGACATCTCACCTGAGGCGGATTGGTGAGTTGGAAAACAATTGTGACGTGGACAACAACAACAATAAGATATAACAAGTAACTTGAACTAAATTAATACGAACGCCCAGAGATCACAACAAATGAAAACTCTAAACGTGGGTCAACTTCAAAATCCACAAAAATTCATAAGGTCTAGATTCTTTAACCTATTTAACAATGAACTCATATTTCTTGAATGTCTTTTACTTTGACATGCATGGAGTTTGTAGGAGTGTGTCTTACTCCAGGTTGACCTAAAGTCTAGCATGGTTGCCCAATTATGTTTTTCCTCGTGTCTGGATTGTATTTCTTTTCTCACCTGTTTGTATTGACTTATGTCTTGACTGTCTACTCTTCATGTTTATGCTTTTCAATTCAAAGAGAAGAAGAAGAAATATCTATAGGAAGTTGGGTGCTACTAGAGAAATATGAAGCATGCATTATTAATTATAGTGGAATTTCCTAGAGATTGTGTTAGGTAGGTGATTAAGAGTAGTATAAATAGGAGTCTTGATAATGTGATGAAGTCAATTAAAACTAAAACCATCGTCTTTGTGGCTAATAGCGGAGAGTCCCCACAATTGTCATGTCTTTTAATTTGTACCTAAACTAGTTATTGTCAATACAATTTACACCCTTCAAGTCTCCATCCTACTTATTAGTTATATCCTCCTTAACTCGTTACTCTCCCAAACATGAATTCTTAACTGTGCCCTATAAGTGTTGAGATATATAGGTAACTGGGTCCAACACTTAATCAACAACAAGGTGGCGTTGCCTTAGTGGCCAAGGGTGTTGTGAATAACAAGGTTACTTATTCAACTTAACTATTTTGAGATAAGTTATCGACTATTTACTTTCACTAACTCATTCAAACCATTTAATTAAATAATTTGATTAAGTCACTCTCACCCCCATTTGAAAATAAAATGAACTTTATTATGTCTGATACTTCAATCTCCATGTTAAACATTTTACGCCAAGGTTGTAATACATTTTTCATCCAGCTCAAACCGTTTAACTTTGAAACAAGTTCCACATGCGAGCACAAGCTAGCAAACTGTGCATATGGTTATTCGGTTTGATTATTAGCAGGGCCGGTCCTACTATTTTCTAGGTTCGGGACGAAATAAAAATATGAACTCTTTAATATATCAATAACTTATCTTATTATCAGAAAAATATTACAACATATATATCACAACTATATAGTGTTATTAGAAAGGAGAGATGGTTGGCATCTCCAAGGATGGGAACGGCCTTCAGGCCTCCCGGTTAACAACACATCCGGTCAAGGCTACCCACTTGGTCTCCAAGTGGATCTATATCCCAGTTTTACAAAAACTCAATAGGACAAGTGGTTGATTACAGTTGGTTTCTCGAGGTCTCAAGTTTGAGTTTCGGTGTTTGTACACTAACTAATGAAAAAAAAAATTACGATTTTCACTAGATGTGAAAGTTTTTCAAGCGCCAAACAATTTTTAAAAAAATAATGAGAGAAAATATTTAGGAACGTTACGACTAGTATTAGAGCGGGTCATAATGATGAAAAATATAATTGTTTGAGTTTGTACATTGAGGAGGAAAACCACAAAACTTCTTATTATAATCTAACGAATGTAATCGATATGACTGAAATGATCGAGAGACATATTTAATATCTTGACAATTGTGTCAAGGTTATACACTCAAGAATGAATGAAATTGAAGCAACGTTAGAGACAAAAAGAGAAGAGCTCCACGAGGCGATAAGAGAATTGATAATAGTGTTCAATGAGCGGTCGAGCGCATTCCGTGTTCAAATTCAAGATGATAGAAGTGTCGGTGAATTTTCGTATAATGTTGAAAAATCAAGTGGAAAAATAAAACTGGCACCCCTGAAATTTTAGCGAAGGAGGCATGGAAGGCGGTGGACATTTGATCAACGGGTCTTTAAAATATGGAAGGGTTGATGCTGCTAGTTGTGGTAGGCGGACCGTTTTGAGGTAGAGCGTTGAGAGGAACGGTTCTCTTGTCCTTGATGAGTTTAGAATAGTTCACATGTCCCTTGTTAATTTGGTCTTAGAAATTCGTGAGAGCACGACGAGGCATCGCGTGCGAGGTACTTAAGTATTTTTCGGAAGCCTTTTAAATACTGACTATGTAGTTATTTGAAATATAGGTTTCCACATCAACATTTTTAATTTCACCATTAACTTAACCTAACGCCAGGACAAAGTCAGTCCATTTTTCACGAGTAGAATTGTTTACTTGACTTAATTTTAGTTTAAAAATTGTCCGATAAATTTACAGAACTTCAAGGACATGATAGTATTTCAATTTTGAAGAATTACTATTAGAAGTATAACAAGTATCTCAAGTGGGCCGTAGCACATGATGGGTTTATGTGCACTATGGACCCTTGTCTGCATTTAACCGTTCATACATGTGAATATGTTTTTAAACTTTACTTTTTAAATGCAAATTTTAATAGTAGTTCGTGTTGTATATATTTTTATTTTTATTTTACCATAGTATTTTGCCCTATCTTTTAAGTGAGTTCGTTAGTTTGAAGCTTCCATTACGGTTTTGATTAATTGCTCGATCAAAAAATATTACGGTAAATGTTATCTAAACAATAACAAGTCAGATTCCTACTACAAGGATCAAAATAGAGACAAGTATACAGACGATCTCATCTATCTCTTGTAGAGAATTAGGGATTCAAATTTGAAAAATGATTTTAACGTCTTTTACAAGACAAGAAGATTTCGTTATTCAAATTATGTTTATTTAGAAACAAATATTGAACGAATCGTGAGCTAATTTGATTTTTACTTTCACAAAATTTGTTTATTTGTGTTTTTTATAAGTTGCTTTATCATAGTTAAAAAGCAGTCAAACTCATCTAACAAATTTGTGTGAACAAAACTATATGAGTAAATAGATTTTTAATAAGTTTTTCGTAAACTCGTAAATAGTTTAGAGCAAAACAAATAGAATTTCCTCTCTAAATTGTGTTAAAAAAATACTAATTTTTATATAATCGATTTTGAGCCGGATTTGATAGCCTAGATTTCTCACAATTGTTTTGACAGACAATCAAACGGCTGGTCCTCAGCAATTTATCTATATAAGTTTAGGTTCACGTTATATTATGTGCTGGGTGTAAACGCACTACAGGCCATAAAGTTTTGAATGGCACATCAAATGAGTCCAAAACAAATCCATTACAAGGTTTCATGCTGAGTGGGCTTAGCCCTAACTAATAGTGTATGAACTGTATATCATGACTCCAGTCCATGAACCATTGTGTTTTGTTTTCAAATGTTTAGGGTTTTTGAAACCGGAATTCTTAAGCTATTGTCATATTGACAACATAATTAAAGTTGGTGTTTTTCTTGGGTAGTTTTCTTCAACAATTTTGCAAAACAATTCATATGGAAATGAATAGCACTGTGTAGAGCTGGCAAAATGAATATGAATATGCGGATATTTGAAATTCGAACCGATTTGGATCAGATAAAATTCGATTTGAAAGCTAACAATCAGACAGAATTTGGTGGTAAAAAACTCCGGATCAGATTTCGAAATCCGAAATTGAGGGCAATTTGATAAAATTTATTATTAGAATTTTAGTTTCACACTAACTACGAGGTTTATGAGCAATTTGGTACAAAAATTTAAGAACACTTGAATGTCTGTTTATGTTACAAATTATGATGAACATTGATGTTTGACAAGTTGTAATTTTAGTTTATTTGTAAGAAATAGAACTATGATATGTTTATGGTATGATTACGTCTTCCATTTACTATTCAACTTCAAATTGAACTTTCTCTTTAGGTTCACATTTTTTTGAGATATATTTGTAGGGGGATTAGATAAGCAATAATGCTTCCTAACAGTATTATGTAGTTTAATGTTATTTATTGCATAGTCTACTGTTATTGAGATCCATATTTTATTACGAGTGTTAGCTATAATAGTATGATAAGCTAATAGTACTGTTATTGAAATTCATAACTATAATGATCCATCTTTCATTAATATACACAGTATCTATTGAAGATTGATAGTTGCATGATAGAAGAATTTGTAATATATATATATATATATATGTTATGTTAATTATCGGATCAGATTGAATCTCATGTTTCAATCCAAAATCCGAACTAAATCCAATCCGACCGATTAATGTTACCTTTAGCACTATGAAAGACACTTTTTCTATATCGATCGCATTGCGCGGATGGATTGGATTGAGGCTTGTATCAATTTTATGTAGAGAAGTGTCAGGTGGCTAATTAAGAGTGTTTCGAACAGGGTTATAGACAGTTGATTATTAATAATGTATAGCCTCGGCCTCATTGGCCATCTCAAGCTTTATATAATTAGGAAAAAAGTTGCCTCATTGGAAATATTTAGAGTTGTGTAGGTGATTCGGGACCTTGTTCAAAATTTGAAACAAATAATATTTTTCGTTTCACCATAGTAATGCTATTTATCTGAATCTTGGAGGGACGGTCCAATCAAAATTAAATTTAGAATGATAAATTGAATTTGTGAGATTAAAATTTGGCCCAATCTAATACAACATGCAAGATGAGACTGACCTTTGTGAATGAAAGTGATCTTAGTAATATATATGACCAGGCATAGGCCAAGACCTATAATGACTTATGCTCAATTTCTACAATATGAGACCGGTGCTCAAAAACGCCTCTTGAGCACAAAATTGCCTTGAACTCGTTAAGAGTTTAATGCAAAAAAATTCTATTTTTGTTTTATAAACTTTTGTGAAGTTTGTTTGGAAATATATATCGGGTACAACTATTTCATTTTCTTCTCTCATTTGCAATGATTACACAGACAATACAAATGAAAATGTCCCTTCAAAATCCACAAAATCAGTATAATTGTAACACCTCATAAATTCGTATCTTCAAGTAGAAAAGAAAAAAAACAAGAACAATAATACCATTATCAATACAACAATGTCAATCAAGTCCTCGAGTGTCATGTCAAACCTATTACTGCATCCCTGTGCCCTTCTTCATAATTTTTCTTTTCAGTCGGCCAATATATTTAATTAATTTATCATCCCTCATTATCAATCTCATAATATAGATTAAAAAGTCCAATTTAAAACCAATTAATTTGTTGTTTTGTAATCATCAAGTCATGAAGTTTGAATAGGCATTCTGTTTCTATTCCAATAGGCTCCTTCCACAAGTTTAGAATGAAGACATTTTAGGTAGAATCTAGCATGTATATGACAATCTGCACCATTATTTTTTTTTCCGAGTCCAAGTCTCTTCAGTAGTCAATGATCATTTCAATATATAATTGAGAGTATCATACATATAATTTTCTTTAACATGAACGTGTTAAAACAAATTACTATGCCTAACAGAATGATTTGAAGAGACTATGCACAGTATGACGGAACTAGGGGTATGTTGTATAATAGGTAATTGACCATATGATATCTTGATATATAATAATTTTTTATTGGTCGAATTGATTTTGTGCTATGGTCGATGGTAAATGACATATTAAAAAACCTGAGTTCGACTAATTTGTAAAATTATGAAGATGATTTTACTTTCTGACGGCTGGATGTGCCGTTACTCATGCATGAAGATTGTTTTTGTGCAAATGGAAGCTAGAGTACTACACTAATCATCTAGTGGATTATAATAAGATTAAACCTCACAGTCACAAGTGCTTGTCTTCTTGTTCATTCTCTTTCTATTCCATGCATGTTACAATATTAATAAGTTAGATAAGGCCATGAAAGGTTTGGTAGCTACTAGCTAGCACAAGTACAGCCACTGGATCATACCATTATTCATATTTTCTTTTTTTCTCTTTAGCTTTTACATTAATTGCAACCATTGGATCTCTGGTACATAGTATAAATGGACCCCCCATAGCTACCCCAAAAAAAAAATTGCCCAAAAAATACCAGTAACAAAGACTGTTTATCAAACCCAGCAAAAAACCAAGAGAGTAGCTTCACTCAAAAAGCCAAAGGAAGAAGCAGAAAAAAGCTAGTTTTCAGACTCTTTCACCTCACCTTTTTCTTCTCCTTCATTGATTCTCTCAAACCTCATTTCATCTATATATATTCACTTCACTTGTGCTGTACAAAGACACAGCAACAACAACAATGGAGCAAGCAACTGCTCATTACTGGATGCTGATGAAGAGGAAGCAACACATTCTCAACAACAACAACAACAACAACAACAAGACATTTCATTTACAGGCACGTAACGATGGTTCCTGGGAGGAAAGAGCTTTTGCAGAAGACGCGGCGGGGACTCTTGGAGGATGCATCATGTGGCCTCCAAGATCTTATTCTTGCAGTTTCTGCAAGAGAGAATTCAGGTCAGCTCAAGCCCTAGGTGGTCACATGAATGTCCACAGGAGGGACAGAGCTAGGCTTAAACAATCTCTTAGCCCACATGATCATCACCATCAAAATCTTAACCCTAATTCCTCTCCTCCTAGGGTTTCATCTCTGGCTTTGTCATCAACTACTCATGACAACCCTAGTCATGATCATTTTCATCATCTTCATGCTTTTGTCTCCTCCTCTTACCATTCCGGCTCCAGTTCAAAGCAAGAAGGCTCTGCAAGAAGAGGTCATGATGATGACATAGAAACCGACTTGTCGGTAGGATTGAATTGCTCACGTGCTGGAGATGATCAGTCTATAATCTTGGGCTGCAAGAGAGCAAAGCTTGCTGTTTCGTCATCGTCGTCCTCGTTGTCACTTCAGTTTTCTCTGAAGCCATGTTTTCAAGCTGCAGAGATGATTGGTTTCAATGGAAGCTCCATGGAAGACTTGGATCTTGAGCTGAGGCTTGGACATGATCCACCACAGGTCAACTAGTAGAGAAGAGAGAGAGACTTGTACTATCATGCATGTAGTTAGTTAAAAGTAGTACTGATCTTTAATTAATTAGTTAATTTGTTTCTGTTTTACTGTTGCTGATCTTGATCTTGATCTTGATCTTGACATCTTCTTGTGGAATCAAGAAAGTGCTTCTTGCATGTAAGAAACTGAAATCTCTGTGGAATTTACTATTGCTGATCTTAAATTGTTGTGTTGCATGCATTTATTCTGTGTCAGCATTTCATTAAGAACAATAATACTATTGCATGTGGTAGATGATGAGAATTAAGAAAAGAAGCCTCTAAAACTTGTAAAGTGCAGTGAAACCACCTCTTAAATAGACGTACTGTTGCTAAAAAAGATACAAAAAGCTAAGCTAATGCATGACAAAGCAGTGATCTAATTTCTATCTACATCATGACTGTTTAATGGAAGTGTGTACAAATTGAAATCTGAAATGATCTTTTGCTTAGTGTAGCTGATGATGATGATGGTAATTAAACAAGACAATGATACATAACACCTTTTACTTTTTCTTTTTTCACACACACAGTAAGTACCATAAGTTAACAGCAAGTTTTTCTGAGATCTCGTACTTTAGACACATGAGGAGTGCATGGACTTGACTGTTGTCTGTTGGTGTTTTCAATGGAGGTTAAGAACCCTAACATGTCACTTGAGCTACACATACATTTATAAAATCTCATTGACTCAAAGAATGTAACCAATGACGAAGCCTGGGCTAGGCTGTATTAGGCAGTTGCCTGTGTCATCCTCAAAACTTCATTAAATGTTAAGTAAATTCTTAAACTTTTCTATGAACATTTCACTAATATATGTCTTTATTAGACTTTGAGTTTCATGTTTGGTTGTCCACCTTATTGAACATATGATCTATTATATATTAAAATATGATGGAGGGTTTTTGTTATTATTATTATTTAATATAAAGGAAACAACATCACATCAATGGCACTATTTACGGGTCCTTTGTTATTACTTTAGTAGTCACTCAGCAACAATTAATCCAATACAATTCAAAACCCTAGAAAGACCTGTTTGTCTTGGCCTTACTGTTATAACTTGTAGCCCACAATGTGACACCGACGGTTCCTCCAGAATACACGGTGGGGTTTGTTTTTCAACCCTTTCTTTATAAGGGAAATTGATGAAACATCGATCTTGGCTCTGATCTTTCTTATAATAAGCTAAATTGACTTTATGTTATGTCACGGAGCAGGAGCAGAGCACTCTGTTTTGTTCTGTTTCTTGTAGATGATGAAGGAAAGGAATTTATGTTATAATTACCCAATACAAGAAGGTTTTTGTTTCCACTTTAGGATGTGAACCCAAGAATAGTATGTTTTCTGATATATAGGACAGGGAAGGATTGGTTCTTTTCTTGGTTTTTAATGTTGTGTGAGTGCAGTTTCTGATAATATGGAAACTGCGGTTGGTTACTTGGTTTCTATGAAGTGCCAGGTTTGTGTAAGACATGTTAAAGAGGATTGGTTGGGTTTTTTGTCTGCAAGTCTGACTTCTGAATCTGCTTCTTCTGAGGGCTGAGCTCTGTGCTACCTAAGCTACTCTCATTTTAATTAACTAGCAATTAACTATAGCTACTATTGCAGAGATGCACATGGGGCTTTGACATGTCTGTTTCTCTGTCATTTTCACTCATTTCTTATTTTAGAACATTTGGCCAGAGGAATGAGGAATTTATTTCTCATTTCTTTATTTGGGCTGCTGTGATCATCCCATCTGTGTTCTTCATTTTCATCTATGTTGTGTGAGGGATTTGCTTTTTCTTCTCTTCTCTTCTTACTCTCTCAACTGACTCATTATCATATTGTCCTAAATTAGTGGGGTCTTGCTTGTTTAATGGAATCTAATTTGGTGCTTAATTCATGCTAATATGGTAGTTTAGTGCAGCTACAGGCCAAGAGGTGGCAAGGAGCTACACCCATTTTAACACCCTAACTAATTCTTTTGTTTAATTGTCCAAACCCACCAACAGTTATGCAACTTGATGAGGGCTAAAGCAAAGACCTTTAGCTCCAATATTGGAGATCAAGATTCAATCACCTTTGCTGAGTAGATTGATATTAATTATGCAATGAAGAGACATATTTTTTTTTTTCTTTTTTGGCTATTGACAAAGAGTAATCTGAGCCATAATGATTTCGGATTGGATCAGATAACATCCGAATTCGAAACAGAACGGATCTTATCAGTTTCAAGTTGAACTGAATTTTAGATGCACGAGCGGGTTCATGTCCGCAACTTAAGCTCCAATTACTTGAAGAATTTTCGTTGGCCCAATAAAATATTGAATTCCAACTTATTTTCGGCCCAAACATCACTGGGCCACACAACATTGGGTTTGAGGTTCATACGTAGGGCCTAAACAGAATTCAGGCAAAGATAATGACATGTCGTTTTGTCAGAAGTTGAGATGCAGACGAACCCTTTGACGTGGTCGTTTTGAACTTTTATGAGCAGATGCGATTCTAGTCATCACCAAACTACATACAGAATCATCCATTTTGTTATGTTACCAGCAGAGTGAAGAATAGTAGCGAGGAACAGAGCATGGCAGTTGCAGAGAGCATCTCAAAGGGCTCGCGATGGTCCCTCAAAGGCATGACAGCTCTCGTCACCGGCGGCACAAGAGGAATTGGGTCTCTTTCTTCACAAAATTCCTTCTTTTCCGTTTCATTCTATGCTTTTTGCCATTTAAAAATTGCAACTTTTTTTGCTTTGGTCTGGTCTGTCGATAATGTAAATGTTTTCTTGATCAGGAATGCTGTGGTGGAGGAGCTAGCTGGGTTCGGTGCGGCGGTCTACACCTGTTCGAGGAACGAAGCTGAGCTCAGTAAGTGCATCGAGGAATGGAGGGCTAAGGGTTTTGTGGTTTCTGGGTCTGTATGCGACATGTCGTTTCGGGAGCAGAGAGAGAAGCTGATGGAGAATGTGTCCTCTGTTTTCGGTGGCAAGCTCAATATACTCGTAAGTACACAGTTTATGCTTAATTTTGTGATGATATGATGTTCTGACTGTCTGTGATCAATGCCTGTTTGAGAAAATGCCTCAAAGAAGACAGATAGTTGATTTTGTTTCTGGTTAAGTTTGTAATTTATATGAATTTGAAAATCTTTATTTTGTTGTAGAATTTCATGTTTTTGTGTTGTGGAGGATGTGGGGGTATATTTAGAGTATTTGGGACATTTAGCATTTTTTTTGTATATTATTACTGGTTGTGTCTTGCTTATCTTATATGCACTATGAGTGACCAAATGAATAGTAGCAAATGAGGGACCATTTGTTGTAAAATACTATTTGGCAGCTCACATTTGCTTTGAATAAGCAAAAGAGATGAATTGTCACCAGTTGACTTCACTTAATTAGTAGCTTACATCTATGGATTTTACAGTTATTATTGCCTACCCATCAATGTAAAACATTGCTTAACCTCAATCTGAACATGATTATGTAAATATGTACTATTGCATTCCAGAATTATGATATCCTTTTCTAGGGAAAGAGGTTCCTAGATAAATATTCAGATTATCCTTTTTCACTTGTGATGCACACCTGAGAACCTTCATAGCAAGTTGATCTCCAAGGATGAGTTGAGGAGCTAGATTTACTTTTTACTGTTGATGTCTGAAGGTTATATCATATGAACAGATCCCTAAACTAACCATCGAACTCTTAACCAGCATCATAGCTACTTACCGATTTCAAACAGATTATATGATTTTAATGAATCGTTTAAGCATTGCAAAGGTCATTTATCTATGAAATTCTGCAAATCTTGTAATGCTTGGCTGTGCATCAAGTATGCTTTATGTGATCCTGTTTTAGAGAATCAAATTTGGAAGTGTTTCTATGCATCTTCTGCTTGGTTTAGATAAATAATGCTGGGACAAACTTCAGGAAGCCAACAGTTGAGTACACTGCCGAAGATTTTACAACAATCATGGGTACCAACTTTGATTCTGCATTCCATATGTGTCAGCTTGCACATCCTCTCTTAAAAGCATCTGGGGTTGGCAGCATTGTGTTCATTTCATCAGTTAGTGGTCTCGTTAGTTTAGGTAATGCATCTATATATGCAGCGGCCAAAGGTGAGTTACACTTTAATTTAAATATGGTGTCTTTTTTACTTCAGCATGGGACGAAATGTAATCAGACACAATGTGTATAATGGGCTTTTGTCTTCCATTTCCTGTTCTCAGCTGGAATTAATCAACTTACAAAAAATTTGGCTTGTGAGTGGGCAAAAGACAACATCCGCAGCAACACCGTTGCGCCTTGGTATACAAGAACTTCACTTGTCCAATATGTAATGTTCTCTTCTCCTGCTTCTTTTCCACATATTCATAACCATTATCACTCTCAGATACTTATTATACTTGTCTCAATTGCAGTTGCTTGATGACAGAGAATTTTTGGAAGGCGTACTCTCCCGAACTCCACTTGAACGTGTAGCAGAACCCGAGGAAGTTTCATCTCTGGTAGCCTTCCTTTGCCTCCCTGCCGCGTCTTACATAACTGGTCAGGTTATTTCAGTTGATGGTGGGATGACTGTGAATGGTTTTTACCCCAAGATTACACCTAATTGAGCAAATCTTCCTATTCTCAGCGATGTTTTTTCTGACTGAAATTTCGTTTCATCGTTACATGGATAAAATGTATCTTTGGAGGAGTTTGATAATCTGTGAGACTGTGACCACTGTTATTGAGTGGACAAACAAAAGACACATGAGAAGCAAATATTATTGCAGCTTAGTATATGTTCTGAATTATTTTGTTGCTTGGTTATCTGAGCCATATGAACATGAAGATCTTATTGTGTTTACCATAGTTAACAGGCCTAGTAGGAAATACACCTTCCTTCTAAGCTATAGGAGTACTTGTTCAATCTTTTCAAAAGATCGTTAAATCTTTTGAAAGAATAGCAGTGAACAATCGTTCAATCTTTTCAAAAGATCGTTAAATCTTTTAGAATGCCAACGCCGCCCAAATATGAATTCATCATGCAAATGAGTTGAATGCTTGTTCACACACAGATGATGTTTCCGAAAATGAACACGAAGATTAAACAATTGCTAAACCCAACTGAGCGTTAATTCAAGTGATGTTTGACAGTCAAAATCTCGCACGTTTTGGCATAGATTTGCCCATACATCTATCTAATTTCGTTAGATAACTGGATCACACAAAACTCTCATCTCATCATCAATTTATGTATATTATAAAAATTGGATCAAAAAATGAGTTTATAATGCATATTATAACGTAACGTCATCAATATTTTAATTTTGGCACTTTTATATTTACCGCATATCAATACATTTTTACATGTCACAAAAAATTTCCTAATAAAAATCAACATATTTCCAAATTTTAAATTCGGTTAAGATATGGAAAGTCATGAATAAGAAAATCTTACGCAAGTTAAGTTACTATCACAAATTAACTGATTGTATAAAGGAAAAACGTGTGGATTAGCCCATGTATTATTCAAAACGTTAAGGATGTTGGAATATTTTATGATAATTGTGGATTAGCATTGATAAGTCATTAGCACACATATTGTGTTATCTATGTTTTGTATACCGAA
>JAYMTK010002538.1:0-13700 GCA_036897405.1 Pelargonium myrrhifolium | reverse complement strand
AACCTTATATCAGTTAACTGATATACATTAAACTCTCTCTCTCTCTCTCTATATATATATATATTTGTCTTAATCATAAGATTTTTAACGTGAGTCCGTAATCAGCACATAATCAACACCTTTAAAGCATGCCACACCAAGACTAATTCTCGTTCGAGCTGTATAGGACCACAAAACTCTCCATACTAAATTTTAACGCAATTACATTATCTAAAACTCAAACTCGAGACCTCATTAAGTTATGCAGATCTTTTACTGGTTGACCCAAGCATTTATGGTTATGACTAATTTTTTTACAAGTCAAAATGAAAATATAAATGGCCTATATTTTGGGGAAAATGTTGAATCCAACAAGACACAACCATAGACTGAACACAATTATTTTTCCCAAAATACCCTTCTGCACCCTAAATTCCACCTCAGATTAAGGAATCTTTCCTCTAGATTTTCTCCTCCTAGATCCTCCTACACCAAGATTTCCTCTGAGCCGTACACGTGTCCCACTCAACCTGGCCCACTAGTGATCATCCCACAGCCACGTCAGCAAATCACACCCATATCCACATCCACAAACCGACCCTACATGGTGTGTATATACACACAAGTTGCACAATATCAAATCCCTTAAATCCCAGGGGCTTTTTGGTCATTTCAACTCCTCCTTCTTCCTTGCTGTAACTGCTACATATATTCTCTTCTTCTTCTCTTCCAATTTTTCTCTGAAACTTCAAAAAACTATAAATTAAAAAACCCAATCCGAAGAAGCTCTCTAGGGTTTGCTTTTACTCACGCAACCACAAAACCCTAACCGCCATACACAAATCTATACATATATGTACATTCTCTGAATTGATATCTTCTTCGAGGTAAGCTCTCAGATTTGTCAAATCCGCGTTCGTTTCTGTTCAGTTCTCTGTTCTGGAGAGAGACCCAGATAGTGAATTAGCGTAAAAGTTGAATCTTTGAGCTTGAATAAGCTTAAGGGCTTGGAGTAATTATTGGGGATTTAGAGATTTTTGTGGGGTTTTAGAAATTTTGGCTTTAGAGCATGGATGATATCGAGAAGGCGATACTCATTAGCTTCGATGAATCGGGTACTCATGATTCGATGCTCAAATCGCAAGCGGTTACGTATTGTCAGCAAATTAAGCAGAGCCCGACAATCTGTAGTGTTTGTATTGAGAAACTGTGCTATTGTAAGCTTGTTGTAGTTCAGTTTTGGTGTTTACAGACCCTTCATGAGGTGGTTCGGGCGAGGTACTTGTCGATGAGTTCGGAAGAGAAGGGTTTTGTTAGGAAATCGGTGTTTTCGATGGTGACTTTCGAGGGGATAGATGATCAGAATGCTGTTAGAGTTCTAGAAGGGCCTGAATTTGTTAAAAACAAGCTTGCTCAAGTTTTGGTTACTTTGATTTATTTCGAGTACCCTATGACTTGGCCGTCTGTGTTTGTTGATTTTCTGCCTCATTTGAGCACAGGTGCATTGGTGATTGATATGTTCTGTAGGGTTTTGAATTCACTTGACGACGAGTTGATTAGTTTGGACTACCCGTCATCTGAAGAAATGGCGGTGGCAGTGCGGGTTAAGGATGCCATGAGGCAGCAGTGCATTTCTCAGATAGTTCGAGCTTGGTATGACATTGTGTCTATGTATAGGACCTCAGATCCAGGACTATGTTCTAGTGTGTTAGATTCGATGAGGAGGTATATTTCTTGGATCGATATTGGGTTGATTGCTAATGATGTCTTCATTCCTTTATTGTTTGAGTTGATTTTAGTTGATGGGTTGTCGGAGCAGCTTCGTGCTGCTGCAGCTGGATGTGTTTTGGCAGTAGTTTCTAAGAGGATGATGGATCCAAAATCGAAACTATCACTTTTGCAGAGTCTTCAGATAAGTAGGGTTTTTGGGTTGGTGGCTGAGGGTACTGATTCTGATTTGGTCTCTGGAGTGGCCGCCTTGCTAACTGGGTATGCTGTAGAGGTTTTAGAGTGCTCTAAAAGATTGAACTCGGAGGATGCCAAGAGGGTCTCAACAGAACTTTTGAACGAAGTCCTGCCTTCAGTGTTCTATGTGATGCAGAACTGCGAGGTTGACGCTACGTTTAGCATTGTGCAATTTCTTTCTGCTTATGTCGTCACAATGAAGAGCACGTTTCCTTTGAGAGAGAAACAGTTGTTTCATGTGGGTCAGATACTGGAAGTGATTCGTTCACAGATATGCTATGATCCTATGTACCGTAACAATCTTGATGTATTGGACAAGATTGGGAGAGAAGAAGAAGAGAGGATGATGGAGTTTAGAAAGGATCTATTTGTGCTGCTTCGCAGCGTGGGTCGTGTAGCACCTGATGTTACTCAGACATTCATAAAAAATTCACTAACTAGTGCTGTTGGATCATCAGCAGACCGGAACGTTGAAGATGTGGAAGCCGCACTTTCTCTTTTATATGCATTCGGAGAGTCTTTAAGTGATGAAGCAATGAGAACTGGAAGTGGACTCTTAAGTGAGTTGGTGCCAATGCTTTTATCAACAAGGTTTCCTTGCCATTCTAATAGGCTAGTTGCGCTTGTGTATTTGGAAACCGTAACAAGATATATGAAGTTTGTCCTGGGTAATATCCAATATATTCCTTTTGTTCTTGCTGCATTTCTTGATGAGAGAGGTATACATCATCCCAACAACAATGTAAGTCGAAGGGCGAGTTATTTGTTTATGAAGGCTGTGAAGCTACTTAAAGTAATGCTAGTGCCTTTTATAGAGACAATTTTGCAGGTACTAAAAGTTATAATTCAATTCTTTGTGCCCTGTTTTTAATTTGATCTTATATCAAAACTCTTCCACATTAGTTTGAGCATTTGCTCTAATTTCAGAGCCTGCAAGATAGGGTGGCTCGCTTTACAAGTATGGATTATGCGTCTAAAGAGATATCTGACTCTGAAGATGGTAGTCACATTTTTGAGGTATTCCTGCAGTTTCTTCACTTTATGACGTGTATAGAAGCAATTTTCTTAGGTGAATTTGTTTAGGGGACTAATTTTTGTAATCCAACCCATTGCAGGCAATTGGTTTATTGATTGGAATGGAGGATGTGTTGCCGGAAAAGCAATCTGATTATCTCTCTTCATTGCTCACTCCTTTGTGTCAACAGGTTATCGTAGAATTTGGAGTTCCAAATTTTCTTATTTTCATTGGTGTTTGTCCTGCTTATCTTCCTATTCAAGTTTCTGCTTCATATGTTTACCGGTTATTGTGCTTCATTTCAGGTTGAGGTATTGCTTATGAATGCTAAAGTTTTGACCCCTGAAGATTCACTTGCAAGAATAGCTAATATACAGCAAATAATCATGGCAATTAACTCTCTTAGCAAGGTAATGCTCAATGATTTGATCTATAACAAAGTCACTATTTACATTTGCCTGGAAGAGCTCTTTCCCTAATCCTCATCCTCCTTTTAGTTATATTGATCGTCTTGTGAAATCTATTGTGAATTAGTTGTACAGTTTTTGACTCTAAAAGAAAATAGTTATTTTAGTGTGATAAACTGATAATCATACTGTGAATTTTTCTTATAAACAAAAACATGTAATCCAAATTTTTACTTGTATTTTTGGCTTCTTCTCTGTGCATTTTATCCATACAACATCTGTGTAATCCAGGGCTTCAGTGAGCGTCTAGTGACTGCCAGTCGCCCGGGGATCGGGATCATGTTCAAGCAGGTTGGTATCTAGAACTTCCTTTTTTTTGTACTGAATGTGTAGTTTTCTTTTTTGTGTGCATTTCCCTCGAGAATTTTTGGGCGTCAGGCTCTAACTTTCCTGAATAGTTTTATTTACACTACACTTTGGCTTTTCATGAACTTCACTTCGATTAGAACTCTATATATGTTAACTTTTATTAACAAAACCCGCATGCTGGGTTCACTATCAAATGTCTTTCATTCTTTGAATGAGACATGACTGATAAGAACTGGAAATGATGCTTCTTGCAAGATATTTCTTTTTCGATTGTATCTGCATATAAGAAACTAAGTTTGTTACTTTCTTTCTTATCCAGACATTGGATGTTTTCCTACAAGTTCTTGTTGTATTCCCAAAGATTGAACCTTTGCGGAGTAAGGTAAACAATAATTTGGATTATTGTAGCGATTTGTTTTGATAGTCTGTTTATGGCACCCGTTATGTATTGATTGCGATTGTGTTGTAGGTCACATCATTCATACACCGCATGGTGGAAACTCTTGGAGCATCTGTATTCCCTTACCTCCCGAAGGCTCTAGAGCAGTTGCTTGCTGAAAGTGAGGTATAAATAAGTTCTTGTTGAGATATTTATCTCATAATTGCATTGGTTAATTTGTTTTGCTAGAAATCGCGACACTTGTGTAATTATGGTGTGAGGGTGGTATTATGTATTTTGGATTACGTGTTGCCTCTTATTTCACTGTCACGTCGAATTTTCATTCTGGGTTGTGTTTGTTTGCAGCCAAAGGAAATGGTTGGGTTTCTTGTTTTACTCAATCAACTTATATGCAAATTCAGTACCTTGGTTCGTGACATATTAGAAGAAGTATACCCTGCAATTGCCGGGAGAATTTTTAGTATTATCCCTCGGGATGCATTTCCTTCAGGACCTGGGACTAATACTGAGGTATGCGACTCTGATCCAATGAACTTTGTTTGTTTTGAAGTTTGAACACTGATCCATCAACTGAGGAGTTCATTGCAGCCTCGGTTTATCTTAGTATTCATATTTGATAAATGAATTTCTTAAGAGTTCAAATGTTTCATGGATTTGGCTCTTAAGAGTTCAAATGTTTCATGGATTTGGCTAGTCTTCGATTTGGAGTAGTATCCGAATGTGCTTGTGCTTCTCAAATCTTTACTATGATACGAGTTGTTTTTTATGTGCTGGATTTTCTTTCTTGTGAAAATTATTTTCGATCTTCTTATGGATGGACATTGGGTACTTATAATATGTTTCTGCATAATGTTAAAAAAAATTAATTTCAGATTTTTATTTTAGACGTGAGATTCTTTCCTACTCCGTTCATTCATCAACGCTTCTTGTTTTTCTTGTAGGAAATTCGAGAATTGCTGGAGCTTCAACGAACTCTGTATACGTTTCTCCATGTGATTGCTACACATGATTTGTCTTCAGTTTTTCTTTCCCCTAAAAGTCGGAGTTATTTAGATCCAATGATGCAGTTGCTGTTGTACACATCTTGCAATCATAAGGATAAACTTGTAAGAAAGGTATGTGTTATGTTCTACCATTGGGTTTCTCGCTTACGCTAAAATTGATATTTTATTTAAGTCTAATCGTTTATTTTCTATTTGTTAGGCGTGTGTACAGATTTTTATTAGATTAATTAAAGATTGGTGTGGCGGTCCTTTTGGTGAAGAAAAGGTAACGTATTGCTGAATTATCTTGAATAAGATATCGATTCTGAAGTTTGTTTTTGACCTAATGTGGTACTTGTAATTCAGGTACCTGGTTTTCAAACTTTCTTAATCGAGGCCTTTGCAACAAACTGTTGTCTGTATAGTGTGCTCGACAAGTCCTTCGAGCTTCGTGATACAAATACTGTAAGTTCGTTCTTCTAGTTTTCCTACTCTCTATCGAGTCGGGAGCAATAATCTAACTCACACGGCTTTCGTTGAATAAATTAAACTTATCTGGATAAAATTTCATTCGTACTCGGTGAAAATTGATTTGTGTGCAGTATGTTTTGTTCGGAGAAATTGTGCTGGCTCAAAAGGTCATGTACGAGAAGTTCGGTGACGATTTTCTTATTCATTTTGTTTCAAAAGGATTTCCCGCTGCTCATTGCCCTCAGGACTTGGCCGAGCAATACTGTCAAAAGTTGCAGGTACTACAAGTAGCTTTCATTAGACCTTTTTTTTCCTTCTTTTTTTATCCATGCGCTCATCTACCGTCTGTCTCTCACTCCCGCACTTTTGTGTCGGAGTTTTGTTGATTTTTTATCAATAAATATTTTCATAGTTTAACGAAATCTAACATGAAAAGTAAGAAGTGAACATAACTATTAGAGGTTTGTACATTGTCAACGAAATGTCTCAGTTTGTAACGAAAATTGGCTTGGACCATGTAGCCCCGGTATGAAATGTAATGTCGTACGTGGTCTTTGCTTGGATTATCTACAGAATTACAACCTTGTGGATTTTAAAAAAATGAGGTAGCGTATACCTTTATGTTTTTGCGCCGATTTATTGGTAACAGAATCTAACACCTCGTGGTTGAGGATGTGTAAGTTGAAGTAGCCATGCAATGTATTCCCTCCGTCCCAAAACGAGCGTCCACTTTCTGCATGAATTACCAATAGTATTAGTAGTTACAACACGTTCATAGGAATACAAGATGAAATGTACACACCAGCACACAAAATGAGAAACGTCTTTTACTTGTCAACTCTGGGATGATTTATGTGATATGTTCCCGTGATGTGGAGGAACACGACGAAGTTATTATTTGCTTGAGCTGCATCGTTTTATTTTTTATCTGAACGCGTAATGTTCTTTTTTCCTACAGGGTAGTGATATCAAGGCGTTGAGATCCTTTTACCAGTCACTCATCGAAAGTTTAAGGCTTCAACAAAATGGAAGCCTCGTTTTCAGATAGCATAATACCCAATCCCCTTCGTAAGGTACTCTAGCTGTTGTTTAATATTTGCAATCCCGTTATTTTCCACACGCACATATACATGGAGAAAATAGAATCTTAGCAAAGGAATTATGGGCCGAAACTCTGCCAAATCACCAAGTAGATGCCACCTCATTAACATACTTGGATCCAGCGGGTCCCACAAATTCACTTGGGTTGGCTTATACGCACGCACACACATGTAGAAAAAGAATCTCAGCCAAAATATTATGGGCCGAGACTCTGCCAAACCACCGAGTAGATGCCACGTCACGATTTATCATCCAAACCCGCCCCAATGAAAATTTGTGGGCACGGGTGCCCGCCAAGATCCATTTCCTTTGTGTCGGCTGATGAGACTAACTCTTTGGCTGAGGCTCAGCCGAACCAATCTGTAGATGCCATTTGGCGATTTTACACCAATACCCACCCCAATGAATTTCTGGGCGCTTGTTCTGTGCCCGGATCCATTTCTTTTGTGTCTTGACATGAATGTATATTAAAATTTTGCTGGCCCGTAATGCAGGGACTCTGTATATAACTCTAGTGTTGCTATCTCATGGAGAGCGAGGTACGAATACTCTGTTCCATGGCACAAACGTCATGTAATTTTCACTCTTTTAGTTTACGCGCAGAGGCTGATTTCTATATCGTTTATTCCTTTTCTACAGCTGTAAATTTCCGGAATCAATTTTCGTAGTTACCAAAAGGTCGGCTTAATCTGTCAGTTTGGAGATGGCCGGATACAGAATCAAGGTCTCGTCTTTTGTTTATATTGATGTACAATACATTTTGTTACTACAACTATGTGAAAAATCTCCAGCGTTTGAATCGGCAAATTTTGTTTGGCGTTTGCTACTCGGTTTTGTTCTTGTCGTTGGTTTTTTCTTCGAGCTCGTATGTACATTGTTCTCGTCGAGTGTTTTTTCTTGTTCAAAACAAATAAAACTTACATATATCATTGTTTACACTTTCTTTGATCTATAGAATAGATTTAAGTTTTGTATCATTTGTGTAGAATTTGGTTCTTCCAAATATGCATTTTTTTTATTATCAGCAAGCGTATAACAATGAAGCTCGAAACTAAGACCTCGAAGGGTCAAGTAAAATCATCCACTTGTATTGATGAGTATTCGTTAAAAAAACAACAATATATGCATGTGTAAATGTTGGATCTCTCTCGTCAATACTCATATTAATATTAATACTTGGTGTACAAAAAAAAATAAAAAATACACAAATGACAATTGCATGTGAATGCCAGTATTAGATTGGTTCTTGAAAGTATTATTTATTGTCCTAAGCTCATTATTGAAGTTCATTGGATTTTGAGCTCGAAACTGAGACTTTAAAGGGTTAAGTGAAACAAACCACTTGTTTTATGTAGAAAAACAAAAATATCGGTATGTGTGAACGTTGGATCTCTCGTTAATACTCATACTAATATTAATACTTGGTGTACAAAAAAAAAAAACATACACAAATGAGTCAAATGACAATTGTATGTGAATGCCAGTATTATATTGGTTTTTGAAAGTATTATTTGTTGTCCTAAGCTCATTATTGAAGTCCATTGGTCCGAGTTCTAGAAATTTCAGTTGCGTCAAACCTATCTCTAGTCTTATTAAAGTTCATGACGTTTCATGTTCGAGTTTTAAAAATTTCAAATGCATCAAAACTTAACAAGAATATTTTTATCGTCTTTATGGTCATTTCTAGATCGATCCACCTGAGTCCAGTGGTGGACCCACATGGACAAATGGGGTATGTTGACCCCACATTTTGTGTGAAAAAAAAAATATTTTTTTTTATAATTTTTCTTTAATAAACTGATATATCATGTTTAGACTAAAACTAAACTTTTATAAATAATTGACTCCAAAATATCAAATTTTTTCTGACCCTATATACTAAAATTTCTGGATCCGTCCTGCCCGAGTCAGTCATTACTAACTGGATTTTCAGATGATTTTAACCAATCAAATTAAAATAGGAAACACGACTTACATTAGGACGGAGGGAGTAATTTCGGTTTCATCTTAAATTTGCTATTTTTTATTTCCTATAGTGAAGCAATTGGGAGTTATAGTGGACTCATCCTTCTTAAAATAGGAGTCCTCATGTACGTGTATATATATATATATATATCCATTGGAAACCCTAATACATATTTATTTTTCCTAAACTAATTAGGGCTCAAGCTACAAAGACAGTGTACACTATATGATCAAGAGATCAATCTAGAACCCAAGCTATAGTGATTAATCATGGTGGAAGATTGTATTGTGAGTACTAATGGTGGAATCAAGACGATCCGATTATCATCATCGTCATCAAGATCATCATATATTTCAAGCCTAAGCGATGAATTATTGGTAGAAATCTTCTGCAGACTCGGTTTCTCCAAACACGCAACTCAGTGTAAGTGCATCTAAGCGTTTCTCTCTCGTTAATAGTACTAATACTAATTCATCGTCTGATTCATATTTTCTCCGTCGTTGGAAGCACATCCATCATAGAAAAGACCTACCAATGGCTCTCCTCACACAATATCGCGAAGAATCGAGGAAATATGTTTCACTCATTGATTATTTGTTTAATTCCGACTAGGAATTTCTAACGTTCAAGTCCTTAGATTTTCTCCCTAGGAGTAGTGTTGTTGCCCCGGACAAAGTTAATCCGACTTGTATTTTGGCGACTTTTAAGGATTTAGTCCTATGTTGTCAGAAAGATCGCAGTGTTTACTACATATGCAATCCTTTCACTAGACAATGGACCGCCCTCCCGTCCCCACCTAATTGGTACAAAAATAGAATGACTAAAGTTGGTCTCATAGTCTCGAACGACGGTAAAAATTTCAAGGTGGTGTGAGTTATTCCTCATTATCCTTATGAAACCGATTGCAAGACCAAGGCGGAGATATTCTCATCTGATGATAGTTCTGGCGGGTGGAAAGAGATGTTCGTGCCTAAAATCTCTTGGGCTAGATTCGTTTCCTACGATGGAATGCTTGTTTGGTTGTCCCGTGACCAAATTATTGGGTTTGACTTCAATCCAAACTTTGACTCTGAAAAAGTCAAAAGTCAAAATAGTTACACTCGTTTTTCGCTCCCTCTAGGGTACAATCCCCGATTCAGATCGGCCCCACATACCCTATTGGGAGTGTGCAAGGGGCGATTGCGAATAGCCCAATTGGTCAACATTGCACCTCTGAATGTGGCTCAAAATGTAGAACATGGCTTGAAATTGTTGATTTGGGAACTCAATAGTCCTAGTCGGTCTGCGTGGGAGCTGGTGCACGAGTTAGATTTTAGTGAAATGAAGGAATCGTCAGATTCTCACGTAGCTCGAAGTTGTTACCAAAAAGGGTTGGGATTGATGAGCACGATTTTGGCTTTCCACCCACACGATGGAGACATATTGTATTTGGTTCTCGATCTACCATCGATAAATGCAAGCGATAAGGTGTATTCGTATATATTTTCGTGCAATGCAAGGAGACGAACGCTCAAGGTTATTCGTGTGATTTCGGGGAGGCCCTCGTGTGTTGCCTTCACACTTCTGCAACCTTCCTGGCCCAACACTGTTACAAAATTTTAGTAGTCTATTATTTTGGTAGGAATATGAATATAAATACCTTTCAACAATTTGTTTTGTTTTTTTTACTTAAATTTTGTCTACTATGAGTTTCAATTGTAAACCTATTTTACTTTGGAATGTTTTTATCATATGTATGGAAGATTCTATTACTTGTGGAGCACAATTTTCTCACACAATCTAAGCCTGATTCACATATGTGAAGTAGTGCATGTGTTTTTTCAAGTGGACTGACGTAACGTCAGATCTGACTGTTCAATTTTACCTGATCCTCTTGTTAGCAAGAGAACTCTTTGGTATATTATTATTTCAACCTCACTTTTGTCCTCAATGACACCAAACTTCTCCATTATCATTCAAAGGAAAGAGTCAAACCAAAGACACAATATATAGAGCCCAAAATGCTCTCAATGAATATGCTTTCAACATGAAAATAATCAACATTCATAAAGTAGTGGTATCTCTTGCAAGAACATAACCATGTAAGCAAATAAAACGATATCCAAAAGTTTTAGGAGACAGATCAGCACATATAAAGTAGTGCATGTGTTTTTCCATGTGAGCCGACGTAATATCAGACTTGACCGTTCGATTTTACCTTTTGCCCTCAGTGACACCAAATCTCTCCATTATTAAGTGCCAAACTTTTTGCCCACGTAAAAAAGTACATGCACGACTTTACATGAAAAAATCGTTTTAGATCTGGCTGTTCGATTTTACCTGATCCTTGGTATATTATTACTTAAACATCACTTTTGACATCAATGACACCAAATCTCTCCATTATTAAGTGCGCAAACTTTTTGCCCACGTCAAAAAAAACACATGCACGACTTTACGTGAAAAACCCGTTTCGCTGAATCTTTCAGTTGCTAAAACTCAAATCTCCCACTGCACCAACATCAATTCCTCCACCATCAGCCGCCGCCGCGCCGCCACCACCATCATCATTAGCAGGAGCTAGCACTTGTTGCACCACACCCTGTATCACCTGACCAACCAAACCATTCATCAACCCATTTTGCCCTGATTGTGCATTGTTCATGTTTGGTGCATACATGTTCTGTGCCTGTCTCTGCATTGGAGGAATTGGTGGTTTTGCTGTGGTGCAGCCCAAGTGGACATCAAATTCACAGAAGCTGCACCTATAGAGCCAGTGGTCAGACCCTAGTTTCTTGCATATATCACAAGAGAAGGTCTTGTTCTCATAAGGAGGAGAAAATGTGAGGCTGAGCTGGTGCTGGTGAGAGTGGTGGTTCACAAGCAATGGCTTTGTTGCACAGAGTGTGTGGAGATCAATGGTGCAAGCTCCACAGTGGTAGGAGAAGCCATTTCCTTGCAGCCCACAGGCGTCGCACCGGAAGAGACCTTCGGGGTAGATTGGGACATGGAGGAGGGAGAGGACATGGTTGTTTTGGTCAAATGGGTGTGTGATTTGGTGGGGAAGGTTAGAGCATGAGATGTGGAGGAAGTAGCTGCAAAATGTGCATGTGTAGACTAGTCCTGGTGAGGCCTTGAGCTTGCAACCGGAGCATGTCGCCGGAGCTAGGTTTAAGGCCTGTTGGGGGTGGTGGTTTTGGAGGTGCAAGGGGTGTGGGTGGCTCAAATGGTGGATTGTGTGCTCGTGTTGTTGTTGTTGTGGTGGTGGGGGGTAATTGTTCACCTTACCCATCAATTCTCTCTTATATCTTTTTTCCGACAGGCAATACCAGCAACACCTGAGGGGAGGCTTGAACCTAAATCGCTTGTCCCAATGGTTGTTGGTACTCTCTCTGAGCAATACCAACAACAACTGAAGGGAGACTTGAACCTAAATTGCTTGCCTGAGTGGTTGTTGGTACTCTCTCCAGGAAACACCAACAATGAAGAGATTCTTGAACCTGAATCGCTTGCCCCAATAGTTGTTGGTATTCTCACTAGGCAATACCAGCAACAACTGAAGGGAGGCTTGAGCTCGAATCGCTTTCCTCAATGGTTGTTGGTACTCTCAATAGGCAATATCAGCAATAACTGAAGGGAGGCTTGAGTCGCTTTCCTCAATAGTTGTTGGTACTCTCACTAGGCAATACCATCAATAACTGAAGGGAGGCTTCAGCCTGAATCCCTTCCCTCAATGGTTGTTGGTACTCTCTCTATCTCTTAATGTTTTGTTCTTGCTCCTATAAAACAACTACAATGTGTAGTGTCTAAGAACAACAACTCCATTTGGTCTATTATACAAAAAGGCCAATGACCAATTCTTGTTCTTGGAAGTTCATTGAATCATTGGAATAATGTACTTGCTACATAAGTAGACTTCACATGGATAGTTGACTTTAGCAATTTAGAGTGTTTACACAGCTGTTGGATCAAAGTCAATGAAGAATATGATCAATGACTGGGTCAATTTAAGACTTTACTATAGGTTTGATGAATTTGTTAATCAAGAGATGAGCTGGTTTGGTTGGTAGAATGCAACTTGTTTAGTTTATGGAAGAGCTACTTTATATTCCTTGGGCTTGTAGACTTTGTGGTTATGGCTTACTTGTACTAGTTATATTCTATTTTGGCCTTAACATATTGTATATTTATTATAGCTGACAATTCAAGTTACTAGTCGGTTTTTATTTTTTTTGCGACCCACAAGGGGATCCAGCCTCAACAATTCGAATTCAATCTCTTAGAACAAATTAAGGGGATTTAGTGAGAGTTTGCCCGACCTAACATGATAATTAATCATGTCTATTTGTGCGATCCGAACCAACAAAAATAAATTTTTGGTTGTATTTCAACTTTAAGCCATACTACACACATGTAAGATCAATAGGATAACAAAGTTTTTTAACACGGCTTTATTTCTGAGATGTGAACTCGAAATCTTGGAATAAACTGAAACAACTCTTTATCAGTTTACCGCCAGGAATGATGGTAATGAAAACACATGTAAAAATTAAATAATAATTCATGGTCAACTCAGAAAGTACAACCAACTAATTAGGAGAACATAGTCTGAGTTGACTCAGACTGGTGGATAAGAGCAAGAATCATGGGCTTTTGAGTCCTCAAAAAATTTAGTTGCCAGCTCGGCCCAACTATCTTTTGGGCCTAATCTTAGCCCAACCCTCTCTACCTCTCCTTTTTTCTCTTCTAAATAAAAAAAATAAAAGACACGATTTATTTCATTCAATTTTCGTGTTTGGACATAATTTGATCTCTGAATTTTTTTTATACACAAAATAGTCCTTAAACTTTCGTGTTTGGACTCAATTTAGTCCCTAAACTTTTGCTTGACCCAATTTGGTCTCTTGAACTTTCAAATAGTGACCCAAAATGGTCATTGCCATTGGGACCAAATTGGGTCCAAACATGAAAGTTTAAGGACCAAATTGGGTCAAAATAATACAGTTCAAGGATCATTTTGAGTCAAAAAAAGTTCAAGAACTATTTTAGGTTAAATGAAAGTTCA
>JAYMTK010002537.1:0-13700 GCA_036897405.1 Pelargonium myrrhifolium | reverse complement strand
ATTTTAAATGAGGTGTTATCACCTCATTGACTTTGTTAAGTTGCAACTGATATAACTTTTTATCAGTCAACTGATATGCATTCTACTCATATATATATATATATATATATATATGTATATATATATATCTAGAGTGTTAAAACCCTCTTGCTTTCATATTATTTGAGTTCTCTTTTTCTCAATAAAGAAAAGCGCCCAGAACAGAACGCGCTAGCCAGTCGCACAGCGCAGAAGAACCCAATTCCTCTATATAACGACGTCGTATTGGAAAAGACAATGTACCCCCGTCGACGGATTTATCAGTCGCAAGGCATAGCATAGCATAGGAAGATATTTCAGCCCTCATACTCAAAGACGCCCAGTCGGCGTCGTTTGAACAAACCCCACCTCACCTCACCTAAGCTCTCTCCTTCCCAAATCCCAATCTTGTCAAATGGATTCAGATGAAGGCAAGCTCTTCATCGGCGGCATAGCTTGGGACACCACCGAGGAGAAGCTCACTGAGTACTTCACCTCCTACGGCGAGGTCTCTCAAACTGTTATCATGCGCGACAAGACAACTGGCCGACCCCGCGGCTTCGGATTCGTCGTCTTCTCCGATCCTTCCGTTCTAGATCGCGTCGTCGAGGAGAAGCACTCTATCGATGGTCGATTGGTATGTCACTCTCTAACTCACTCTCTTCATTCTTTGATTCTTTCTTTTCTTCCTTAATCTGCATTTGTTTGTAATGATGTTTTTACTGCTGCTGCTCACTTCTTTTTGTAGTTCCTGGGTGGGTTTTTGTGTTGACGGTGTGTTTTATTGGTCTTTGGTGGACTGGAGTGTGTACTGATGAATGTAGGTAGGGTTAGGGTTTGCTTAATCAATATTGACTTATTGGTTGATTTGTTCTTAATTGGTGTTAGGCCACTTGTTCTGGTTTTCTGTTTTTATCTCTTATCTTTTAATTCTTTTGTGACATATTTTTCATCCTCTAATGATGTTGAAAGGGTGGCATTAAGTGTTTTGTCTAATTTTCCATGTTATTAGTTGACATTGGGTTGCCAATTTGAATCCCTATTTTCATTCAATACCTTGTAATTTCCGAAATAATGCAGGGATTGGGTTGCTGAGGGTAGGCAACCCTATTGATCAAACAGTGAGGCTTCATTATATTTATGGCTTATATCTCCCTTACTCTCTTTTTTCGTCCTCTCTTGCTTCTTCAGCTCTGTCTACATTTTCTAATATAGTTTGCAGTACTTGATCTTTGGGAAAGGCAATGTTTGTTCTCTACTTTGAGATTGATTGTGAAACACAATTTGATTTTTAATATACCAATTTAAAAGTTTTTGTGTCCATACTTGCTCTCATAATTTGGAAGCTTCCAGACTCTGGGTGCATATTTATATTGCTTAGATGGCTCAAGACTGTTATCAATGGTAACATGTTGAATTTTGCTAGTGTGATTTTAAAATGTATCCCTCATATTTGCAGTTCTCATTTTAGCTTTTGCTGATAATAATTCATCACACATTAGTGTGCACTTTTGGCCATTATAACTTTTGGTTTGACCTCATAGGTTGAGGCAAAAAGGGCTTTATCAAGAGAAGAACAGCACAGCTCCTCTAGACCCGGAAATCCTAATGCTGGCAGAAACTCTGGAGGGGGAAGCAACATTAAAACCAAAAAAATATTTGTTGGAGGATTGCCTTCTACCCTGACAGAAGATGGGTTCCGTATGTATTTTGAAAATTATGGCCATGTAACTGATGTAGTAATTATGTATGACCAGAACACTCAACGACCTCGTGGTTTTGGGTTTATCTCATTTGACACGGAAGAAGCAGTCGATAAAGTTGTACAGAAATCGTTCCATGAGTTGAATAATAAACTTGTAGAAGTAAAAAGAGCCCTCCCTAAAGACGCAAATCCAGGTGGTGGGGGTCGTGGAGGGGGCTATCAAGGTGGTTATGGTGCCTCTGATGCCAGTACAAATAGTTTCGATGGCCGAGTGGATGGCAATAGATATATGCAGCCTCAAACTACTCCTGGTGGTTTTCCACCCTATTCTGGCTATGCTGCACCTGGTTATGGTTATGGAGCAGCAAATAGCGGAATGGGATATGGTGGTTATGGCAGTTATGGCGTTGCCAATGCTGGATTTGGTGGGCCTGCCGGAACTTATGGAAACCCAAATGCCCCTAATGCTGGTTATGGAAGTGGTGCACCTGGTGGCATGAAAAATACATGGAGCAATCAATCCCCTTCTGGTTATGGTCCTTCAGCATATGGTGCAGGTGCAGGTTATGGGACTGCAGCTTCTTGGAATGCTTCAGGCGGTGGCGGTGCTGTCTCTGCTCCAATGGGTCAATCCCCAAGTGGGGCTTCTGGGTATGGTAATCAAGGTTATGGTTATGGTAGTTACGGTGGAAGCGATGCTCCTTATGCCGGAGGATATGGAGCTAGTGGTGGACGTGTTGGAAGTGCACCAAATGGCAATGTTGGCAGTGGTGCTGGTGGAGAGCAGCAAGGAAGTGGTGGCTACATGGGTGGTGGTTATACTGACACTAATGGTTCTGGGTACTCAAATGGAGCCTGGAGGTCAGACCCGTCTCAAGCTGCTGGTGGCTATGGTGGTTATGGTGGTGCTCAGCCTAGACAGAGTCAACAGCAGTGAGCAGTTTGCTTCAGTTTCTTTCACATATATCTTACTCAAGCAGTCCTATTTTTTTCTGGTGGAGGGAACTTATGCGTGCCACAAACAGATCCTGAGACTGGTCGGATTGCTTCAATCTCAATAGTTACATTACTATACTGCTAGTATATGAAAGCTAGTAGTTCTCCAAAGTAATGATATTTTATTATTTGTTTTGCCTCTTAAGTCGTAGTGTTTGACTTCACTTTCCTGAAGTTGTGTTTGCTTATCAGTTTGGTGCTTTTCCCTCTATCTGCTGTTGGAAGCTAGAGCTAGAGTTGCTTTTATGAGTTAAACTTCTTTCCTATTGTGGGTGTTAATGATAGTGTGGTTTATCTAATAATCTCTGTTGGTTTGAGTTTGATGTTGCTTTTGTCATTTATATGCTTTGGGGCCCATGTCTGTAACTAACAGTTGGTAGAGTTCTTTGGCATGCATATCTTGGATGCCAAGATTCTCCTCATACCATAGATTATTGAGGCATGGGATCTGAAGTAACCCAAAGCTTAACAGGTAACGTATGTGTAACTTGAGGGGCAGTCAGCTTTGTTTCCTCTTCAATTTGGTTTAATTGCTATTGATTCTTGCTGGAGTGGTTAAGGAAAGAACTCTTATTATTTTAGGGAGACTCGGTATGATTCCTGATAGTCTTCTTGGCTACAGTATAGTAACTGCTAATTACTTGATTCACCTGATATGAGGAGACTTGTAGATGGGAAATCTTTGTTTGCTTTACTCCCATGTTTATATTCTTGGGTGCCAGTCATTTACTCACATTACAGCTTTCATATGTGAAGATTTTTGTTTTGTTGTTGACAGATTTGTATGTGAAGATTAATTATAGCAGGTGACAGGACTTTTGGGTAGTCAAGGAAGGAATTTGATGATGATTTGTTCATCATCAATGATTCAATGTGATGCTGTGAAATTAGTAGAGGAACTTAAGGAAGACATGCCAGTAAGTGTCGAAAAAGAGCTTTGGTGGCTTGCCCCGAGGCTGAGGCTTAGCTTGGCAAGTCCGGATTAAGACTCGTGAAAAGGATAGTTTTATCTGGAAATATCTAATTTGGAAATATCTTTCTAGTTTCTTGATTGGAATCATTATGCACTAGTTTTATCTGCAAGCTTTGTTTGTGTCACAACTCGACTGTTGATTCAGTCAAATGAGAAGAATAAAAAATCAGCATGTTCCTCTAAAACAAGGTCCAATTCCAACTTGAATTTGGCAGGCAATGTTACGTTTTGAGGCTTTTTCTTGCATATAGAATTATTATTTGGCCGACTCAGAGATGCTTTCTGCAGTAATTGCCAAGTTAATCACCTAGAATCTTCACCATAACATTGACAGGTGAAGACATTTTCCTTGTTGATAAATTATGATTGGACTGCCAAATATGGAATCAGTATTGTTCTCCATCCTCCGACATGGACACATACAATATATAAAAAAATACCCAGTGATGAAACGAACCATGTAGTTTCAAAACTTTTCTCCTGAAAAGGACCACTGTTGAAATAAAATAAAAACAGCATGATATTTGTAGTAGTAGCTCGCAACCTCTTCCAATCTGTCTACATCAATTGCACTGCTGCTTATGTGTTGGGTCGATGATCCTGAGGCAACATTGCATAAATCGATTTCACCGTATGTTACCCAACAAAAACAACCCGACAATATTAATATTTCAACTCTAAAATTTTCAGTTGGAACGAGCTAGAAGCTCATTCAGCAGCTAAGCAACAAAGAGTAAATTAAAGAGCCAGCAGCTATTGATGGTGAGTGTAGACCAGTGAAAATGGTTTTTCACTTTGCAAAAAAAGCTTATAAAAAGACATTATCAATGGCATGATCATATATATCCAGTAGAAGAAGATGGAAGAGAAAGGAACAGAAGATTACACAGAAGATGGAAGTGTTGATCTCAAAGGAAGGCCCATCCTCAGATCCAAAACTGGGAGATGGGGTGCTTGTTCCTTCATCGTAGGGTATGAGGTGTTTGAGAGGATGGCCTTTTATGGGATTGCATCAAATCTGGTGACCTACTTGACAAAGAAGCTCCATGAAGGCACTGTTGCTTCTGCAAACAATGTCACCAACTTTGCTGGTACTGTCTGGATGACTCCTATTCTTGGCGCTTACATTGCTGATGCTCATCTCGGTCGCTACTGGACTTTTGTCTTCGCTTCCGCTATCTATCTCATGGTAATTAACTAACTAATAACACTACAAACTCTACAACTCTATGTACATATACTGAAAACTAAAACTATATATACAGGGGATGGGCCTATTGACACTAGCCGTGTCCGTGCCCGCCCTGAGGCCTCCCTCGTGTGGGCACGGCATCAAAGACGTGGACTGTGGAGAACGGGCCTCGCCCTTCCAAATCGGCATTTTCTACTGCGCGCTTTACATCATCGCGGTGGGGACCGGCGGAACCAAGCCCAACATATCCACTATGGGAGCTGACCAGTTCGATGACTTCGAGCCCAAGGAGAGGACCCAGAAGTTGTCGTTTTTCAACTGGTGGATGTTCAGCATTTTCTTCGGTACCCTCTTCGCCAACACATTCTTGATCTACATACAGGAAAATGTAGGGTGGAGCCTCGGCTATGGCCTGCCCACCCTGGGGCTCGCGCTTTCGGTTTTCGTTTTCTTGCTAGGCACTCGATTTTACCGGCACAAGCTGCCTTCGGGGAGTCCTATAACCAAAATTGCCCAGGTGCTTGTGGCTGCTTTCAGGAACCGGAAGCTGCCTCTTCCGGATGACCCGAAACAGCTTTACGAGCTTAACTTGGAGTACTACACCAAAAACGCCAAGTTCAGGATTGATCACACCCCGGTCTTGAGGTTCCTTGACAAGGCAGCTCTGAAGAGTGCTCCAAGCTCGTCACCATGGATGCTGTGTCCAGTGACACAAGTGGAAGAGACAAAGCAGATGATAAAAATGGTTCCAATACTGGTAGCAACTTTCATCCCCAGCACCACTGTGGCTCAGGTGGGGACGCTTTTTGTGAAACAAGGTGGGACTCTCAACCGAAGCGTGGGTCCCCATTTCGACATCCCTCCGGCCTGCCTTGCCGCCTTCATCACCATATTCATGCTCATCAGCCTTGTCCTCTACGACCGTTACTTCGTCCCCGTCCTTCGTCGCTACACCAACAACCCAAGAGGCCTCACCTTGCTGCAGCGGATGGGGATCGGATTTGTGCTGCACATCATCATCATGCTCATTGCTTCCCTCGTGGAGAGGAAGAGGCTCAGCGTTGCTGCCCAGCACGGGATTGTAGACAAGAACGCTATGGTTCCGCTCTCCATATTCGTGCTGATGCCTCAGTTTGCTCTCATGGGTGTTGCCGACACATTTCTGGAAGTGGCAAAGTTGGAATTTTTCTATGACCAGGCACCTGAGGGAATGAAGAGTCTGGGGACCTCGTATTTTACGAGCAGCCTAGGGATCGGGAACTTCTTGAGTAGTTTCATTCTCAAGATAGTTTCGGATTACACGAAGAAAGATGGGCATAAAGGGTGGATTCTGGACAACCTGAATGAGTCTCATTTGGACTATTACTATGCATTTCTAGGCGTCTTGAGCGTCATCAACTTGCTCTTCTACTTGCTAGTTGCTAAGCTTTATGTTTACAATGTTGATGTGACGGAAATGAACAAGGAATTGGAGGATGAGGATGAGATGATGGAAGATTCACCCAAGAAAGCATGAAAATGAGGCATCATGAACCACTGGGACTATTTATTTATTTAGTAAGCTGATGTTGAAGACGAAAAGAAATCTCAGTGTTGTTATATGTAAGGTGTTTATGGCAATGGTATGAAAAGAAACTAATAGGTCAGTCGCGATTTTAAGCTAAACCTAGCTAGCTACAAATTCAATCTCCCATTTTGTTCTTGTGAACTTGCCAAAGACTAAAGAGTGATAAAATACAATAACTACAACAGAACAAGATCACTAGATCAATTAAATTTGAAAATGGAGCCGTAAGATAAAAATTTATATTGCTACTTATTGTTTTCATAGTATCACAGGAAATCAGATTTTTGTTGTGCTAGCTTATGTACATTCAGAACATCCTAACTGTGAATAGTAAAGATCCTACCTTATGGATGCAGAATCCGCCTTGGTAATATGTGCTTTGTATACCCAAAAAAAAATTCTTTTTCAACTAATGGGCTGCAAACTGCATGAAGCAATAGATTCCAAAATCCACGTATGACCGATGACTTGGCTTCCCGTTTTTGCAGCCGAATCCCGTGCTTCGTTTAACCTCTCCCAGAGGATTGAAAATTCATCACCCAACTTACATTCTTGTGGGGAGTCGTTGTTGTATACAACTAATATAGATGAAGGGGCTCCCTGTTCAGCACAGCTACATGCCACCAAATCCTCCTTGCTATTCAATACAACACCTCCTCCACACGAGACCAAATTTTGAAGGTCATCCTTGTAACCCGGAACAAAGTCACCACAAAAGTAAAATTTCAAACCGTTAAAAAGCTTTGGTGCCTGCAAGACCAATAATAATAACGCATTCAACAAAGGAAAATTAATGCAATTAAAAAACAAAGGGACCTAAACTTGACTGCCAGCATAGTCCCAGTTCACCGTCGTTGAACTTTCAGAAATGTATTTTGAAGTGAGACAGACTTACATTATTTAAAGCCCTTAGTCTGCCAGCTTTTGGACCATTAGAGCAACCGTGGTTGTCATGGTTAACTTCATAGGGCTCCTCATCAACAGGATGCTTGGCTTCCATGCATGCTTTAATCCCTACAAAGTCCGCACAGGTAAGATAAATATATTTATATCAGAAGGAAACCATCTTAAGATGACAAGTGCAAACACAGCTTACAGTCGATATTAAGAACCCATCTCCCATTTAAAATGGCAGAGAGAACTTTCAATGTTCTTGTGCATGCACCATCAGCATCGGTGGCTGCAATCACATGTGTTACATCTGGTCTCCAGAATTTGGACACTATGGCACCACTAGTTCTTGCAAATTCAAGCAGAAGAAGCTGTAGAAGCCACCCCAAAAAAGAAGAAAATGGAATCAGTGTTTCAAATGGAAGCATAAAATTTTTTTTAATTTGTAATGCATAGCTTTCCGTTAAGAAAGAAAAAGAAAAAAAGGCACAGTGAAACAATAATCAAAAACCCGTTATTCAGAAGGACCTATCTAGAAATTTGAGACTCAGATACACTATCTCAGCACCTTAACAAATCCAGGGTTGAACCCAGACCTCAAGATCCACATGAGAAGATGGCAATTGTGGTCTCAATAAGGTCCAGACTGGTTATATCTATACTTATTTCAAATCCATTAGGGTTTAACGATAAGCGAGTGATCAATGTACAGATACATATAAACTTACGAACAAACCTTATCCGCTGAAGACAAGGCGGATCCACAAAACACCCATTCATTTGTCCCACTGGGTAAGCCTCCCTGCAGGTTGGCCTTCTCAGATGGTCTGTATTGCAAAAGTTTGAAATCACGCAGCATACAACAAAACTGCAGAAGCATAAATCTTAGAGAGAGGGTATAAATTTTACTTATTTTCCAATATTAACTATTTATTATAATTTGGAAAGTACAAATTTTCACTTTAGAAGTATATTTATTTGCCGTGCTACAAAAACTCATTATTTCTTATCATGTAGTTTACCCATTCACACTACAGAATACCATTTTCCTCGTGCAGAAGAGTTCATACATTTGAATTGGCATAGGTTGGTTATCAAGGGCTTGGTTCCTTGACTTGGACTTCTTCTCGATTGGAAACTTTAGTTTAGAATGAGCTGGACAAAGTATAAGATAATTTGCCTACATGAAACCAAAAAGAATAACACCATCAAAACATAAACCTTATATAGTAAGAATATCACAATTTTGGGCAGCACAATAGAACCTATTTATGCTACATTAGTAGTTAACCAAGCAAACTTACAGTTTCCCACCGGCAGTCAGCTTTTAGTGCACATGGAAAATGATAAGTTCTTCTGCAGGATCTTGCATAACAGCCCAAAGCTGCACCCTTAATCCCACATTTGAAGCATTTAAGCTTTGCACCCCTTGCAAGTTCTTTATCCAAATTCTGAATAGTTTCACCAACAAAATAGACTTGTGGTGCCCTGCACATTCAATTCTTATAGTTCATTCACCAGAAGTTAATTAAGCTGTGGAATAAAAATGCCGACCAATTAATAATCATTATCATACACATTCATAGCTAGCCACTCAAGGACTATAATACATACCATTCAATGCATTTTGAGTGAACATGAACAGCATCAGGATTGTTCGCTTGATGTCCCACCACTGGTTTCCCACATACATAATGTAACATTTCTCCAGTATCCTAGAAAATCCCATTAAAAACATCAAAGATATCGACACCAGAAGGATTTGTCTTCATAATGTATAGATATAAAGGACACGTACAAAACTAATACTTACATGTGGCATGTGAAAGTAAAACTGGAGTTCAAAAATACCTCAGAGAGACGGGAAGACTGGCAAAATCCACAAATAGTGTTACTTCCATTCAAGTCTTCCAAAATTGTTGATACTTCTGCACCAGAGAATACCACAGGTTCAATTTGCAATTCAGAATTCAAGATCACTGCCGACCCATGACTTAACTTCTTTTGCCTCTTGAAATCTCTCTCATGATCTTGCATTCTAGGCCTTACCTGTTGTGCATTGTTACCCAAGTATGTATCTTAACACTGGAATGGATTTAAGTCCAGATATGTTAGAGATACAAAGATAATGTTGAATAGTTGACATAGGATATGCAACAATTCAATTCATACACGTTCAATAAACTATAGGCAAAACACAATAGCAGCCTCAATTTATGGTTTTAATTATGGCACTTATGATGATGACTGTCCATATTTCAAAGTCCCAATATGCAATACTTAAATTAATTTCTGTCTTGTATATTGGTATTTTTAATGTGGTTACTCTTTTTTTGAGGGTTTCATAAATAAGAAAATTATAATGGTATGACAAGTGTTAACACCAGCGACATAACCAAAATACATTCAAATTTCAAAAATGAGGAAGAACCAGCAGCAAACCAGAGAACCAGCACCAACAAAAAACAATAAAAGGTGAGAAATAGTCTTTTGAAATTTTGTCAGTCCATTTAATCCTACAAGCAAAGAAATAGCCTTACGAGAGTTTGCTAGTGAAATTCACAAACTTGAGGATTTTAAGATAGCCACCCAAAAACTTAGTTGAAAACAAAGTATGATGCAATAGAAGCGATCTTGGTGAAAGCTAAGCTCGATACAGCATCATAGAAGTGAAGCAATGCTCAGTGTGGCATCAAAGGGGTAAAAATGCACCAACCAAATGTTTTCTAGGTGATCTTCAAATTTGTTTCAACTGCATATTCCAAAAATAAGGAAAAGCAATATAAACCTACGAGCATCATGCAATCATTTTTGCCTTCGAGAAAAAAAATGCATTTAAAAAGCACCAACAAAAGGCATCAAAGAACATTGGTCAAAAGCAATCATGTTATCAAGTGATAAAAAAAAAAAAAAGTCTAGAAAACTTACATGGTCACTGCCTTTATAACTGCTATCATCATTTGAACCCTTAACATTACCATTAGATCGAGGGCATCCAAGTGATGTTAGTGCCACCACCTGATTTAATTCGATTGTTGCAGGTACAGCAGCTTTTAATTCGGTAAGTGAAGTTGGGCACTGCCCTGAAACCCTTGCAGCATCTGCAAAGATTAAAAGACAACTATAATAACCCATCCTTCAAATCAATAATCTTCAAATAATGATATTACACTACAAGATATAGAGCAGAGAAGCATATATGTGTGTGTGTGTGTGTGTGTATAATTAACAACCACATCAGAAGTACCAGGTTGAAACATGTTTCCAAGGGAGGCATCCAAGCTTCTATAGATCTTTACAATACTGTCCATATAAGGTGCTGGCCTTAGAGCTGCAACCCACAACCAAAGATGATTAAAATGCAATGCAACTTATAAATCCATTAACCCATAATGAAGTTTTTTATTGTTCAGCATACAACTGCAGATAGTGTTAAAAACACTATATTGTACACTTAGTCTCTTTTATACTTAATATTTAATACAATACACTTTCTCTCTCTAATAAATAAATCCAGCTTTTATATTTTCGGAAAGTGTTCTTATACCTCAAGCATTATAAGTGATACGCTAAATATTTTGGAACAAGCTTTCTTAAGCGGAAAAGGAATATTAACAACTTAACCTTTGAAGTGCTTTTGGTATTCCTATTTTCACTTATACCTCAAGCATTATAAGTTATACGCTAATTTTCACAAGGAATGTCTTCGAGCTTAAGTGATAGAGTTGACAGTTTAGACAGATCTACGGGAAACTGAAATTTAACCCAGTTAATTTTTAGGATAAGGCCGGGTCAAGTTCACGATGAAGAGAAAGTGTGGATTGGGTTAGGCAATCCCCAATCAACTCGCACATTTTCTTTGTAAGACTTGAACCCGCCCTTCTATCAGGTTTGGTTTCAGATAGGGTCTTTTCAACATAAACCTTGAAGAAATCGACTTTATCTGATCTGAAATCCGAACTGTTAGCTCTTGTTATAGATATCTGGTCGAATTTTTGTATACATAATTAAAGTAAAAAGTGGGCAATTAGATATAAATAAGTCTTCTTTTGGGGGAAATAATATCATTTGGAATGAATGAGTGTCGATTGTAAAGCATGTGAATGGTGTAATGTAATGTACCCTTCCTTTTTCACATTATGATCTCTTCAGCCACTGCCAATCACTCCATGAAAAGACCATGTGAAGCTTTTCAGAATATTAACACTTTATCCCTATTGCTGATAAAAAAAAACACTTTATCCCTATTTTCTTCTTACTAAAAGCATCTCTATGAAAATATTCAAGGATTTTCCTTTCATGTGTAACACCTTAACAAGTTAAGAAGTCAACTTTTTCATAACTTATTCCAAATATAGAAAAAGAATACTCCCTCCGTCCCAAAATGAGTGTCTTCTTTCAAAAAATGAGTGTACTCTTTTCTTTTTAAGAAGTTAGTCGTAACATAAATTACCAATAATATCCTTATAATAAGTTAGTTAGCATCCTTAGAGTTTGTTAGAGCACTTGCTCATGGAAATTCAATAGTAATTATACAACACTAACTTCTCCTTAATTATTCCCAAAATGGGAACAAGTACACTCATTTTGGGACGGGGGAGTACAAAAAAAGGTACATTGAATAAATAACAAAAATAAAATGCACAATTTAGAAGTTAGCATGTGTTGGACAGGTAATCACAAACATTTATCAGCAAAAGGTCACGAAAACACCTAATTCAACGTAGGGTTTTTTACAAACGGGACATTCTGATCCCAGCTCTGTCATTCTGGCTATGCATGAACTGTGTAAAATGCAAACTCAAATCAAAATAGGTAATAGATGAACGAAAGAGAAGAAAGTAAAACAAAACTTATAGTCTATATAGAATCAAACCTGCAGAAAATGTGGTTACAAGGAACCAAAGTAGGCTGATTGAAAAAGTTTAAGCTGTGAAAAAGGAACAGTACAATTCACTTAAGATAAATCCAAAAATACAAATTCACGGCATTACAGATTTTGAGAAATGTAAAGGAAAAAAAAAAGAAATCTGAACAGTAAACACAACAGCGAAACCCCAATGAAAACCAACCGATCGACAGAAGAAAACGAGAAAAATTAAATTATTTGATTCGCACCAGAGAGGACACTTGAGCTCGAGACCCAATTTTTGAAAGTGAAGAAGCCAAGGATTCATCAATGGAGCACCAAGCTTGGATGAATCTGAATCTGCTGCCATCGGAGAAGAGAAGAGAAGAGAACGATTACTTGTTTTGGCAAACTGTTGCGTTCAGTGATGTGATCAGTTCTGCTCTGTGAGGCTTTCGGGTTATCATATGACACGTGGACGGATGAGATATGTTTAAAATAAGATGGGCGCGAGTGGGAATTTTGGATGGCCGGATGATCATATATGTTGGAACATAATTAGCGAGTACTAAATTAGTTTTGTCTCCTCTGAATTGGCGGCATTTTTACTTTTAATCATTATCTTTGTTTTCGTATATTTTGGGACTTTAAAGTTTTTATTTTAAAAATAAAAAACAAAAATCAAACGATCTGCTACATCCACTTCTCCTTTGCTACGTCCTCTGTTTCTGTTATGTTGGCGTTCCACCTCATCTTGAACTGTCACGTTAGTGCCAAACCCTACAAACACCTTTCATCATCGTCTTCCTTCTTTAACACACTATGATCATCTCATTTTCAGAAAAATTCTCAAAATTTGGCAGAACTAATAAATAAATTTAGATATGTATTTGTGTTGATTCCTTCTATTTGTAGCATAAAAATAGCACAAATTATTCCAATCAAATACAAATCAAAGTTTGAAGCAAAAAATTACAACCAACAAGGAAAGATTTGGTGCTCTCATGAATCATGACCATGGAGCTTGCTCTGTTCAGAGCCACGACAGCAAGATTTGATGTGGTTGGAGGTTTTCTCTACCAAAAGTCACGCTAGATTTTCCCACGACAACTTCAGATATGAGAATAGAATGAGAGATGTAGTGGTTTGTGGTACCGGAGGAGTAGAGTAACTGGTAGTTTTGTGCGAATTCAAGAGAATGGACATCCTCCCAAGGTCGGAGAAGATGTTGCCGATGTTTCTCCCGACGACATTGAGCGGCAACGTTGGAGATGAGTTGCTGGAAACAAATGAATAGATATGGTGAATGGTTGGAGATGAGTTGCAGAGCTCAAAGTTTGAGATGGAGTGGAGAATACGTGTGTGTTGAAAAAGGAAGAATGAGGATGAAACACACTGTTTCATTAAGCTAAATGGTGTGGTGGTGACGTGGCGGCTCGGCGCTGAGGTGGAAGGCCTACGTGGTAGTTATCGAGGACATGGCAATGAAAAACCGGGAGTAGCAGGTCG
>JAYMTK010002536.1:0-13703 GCA_036897405.1 Pelargonium myrrhifolium | reverse complement strand
TAATATTTGTAACGAATTCATTACTAGATTGAAACTTCTTCATTTTCCACCCTAAACATTTTCATTAATTGTATAAACTACATGTTAAAATACATGTAGTAGATACATGGAAAAATACTTTTCCTAAAAATATATGGTAAATTTTCAACAAAACAAATGTTCAGTGGGCCAACTGCCCCCATACATTTCTTCATATATTTGTCCTTGTGTGCGTTCGAGCTTAAAATTATGGTTTGTATTTGATTTTGAATTTAGATTTGGTTTCGAACTTGACCTTTATATTGAAAATAATTTGGGTTGGCATATTTATCAATTTGGGTGTACTATTATATATGGTTCGGTTGTGGAAGGGATAGTCTGATAAATATGGTGCAGATTTATATTAGATTTCGGGTTTTACATGAATTGTCAATACTATAATTATAACGAGTTAGTATTTCTCACCACTTGATCACGAAGATACGAGAGTAAATATATCACGTTAACTAAATTTTCTTAAAAAAATAAAAACACTCATTTTGAAACGGGTGCAGTATTTATATTAAAGTATTATATGAGACTGACTATGAAAGTTGGATATAAAATTTTAGCTTACTCATCTTTGGTGACACTGTATATGTAATTACTTTATTTAACTCAACTAAAAAAAGTTGAAGGAGAACGTACTCTCAAATTATACAGTAGTAAAGTGTAAATTTCACGAGTTCAACAATGATTGAATTCACCAATGCATGTTGGGTCAAACAGTATAAGCTTTTGGATTCCTTATGAGGTTTCGAGTTCGAGCCTCTTTGTTGATGGTACGTATGGCGTGATATTTGGGGTTAAAATAAAAGAGTTGCCCCCTTATTTATTTTTTATTTACAAACGTTGTCGATGGATGATTGGTAGGATTCTGACTACAATCAAGAGGCGCAAAAAAGAGGAGGAAGAGGAAGGTCAACTTAATGCATAAGAGGCGAACCTGGCTGATAGGTTCGCTTGACAAATATGATCTATGGAGGGTGTTTGCTTGGGAAGAAGGCATTCATGTGCAAGCGTCATGAGACAACCTGAATTGCTTTTGATTTATGTTTTTATTGTTTTTGGTTTTCTTTGGTCTGCTGTTACGCTGCTTTTTGGACTTTGGTTAATTTTATATTATAGTATTTGGTTTACGGGGAGGGAGCATAACTGGAGTAGCTCCTCCACTGTCCGTGATTTAGGGATGAGGAGGTTGGCTACTCTACGAACTCTCTTCCAATTTTTCAGGAGGCTCATGATTGTAGAACAATAACGTAAAAGAGAATTCTGAATCCGTAGACAGACTTAATTGTGATAGAGACCCATTTGTGTGTGTGTATATATATATATTAAAAAAAGAGTAGTCAAGTAGATGTGCAAATTAAATATCATAATAATCTCTGTACAACCGTGATGGTGATAGATTTAATTAGATACTGAAAGTTGTTTTCTTTTTTGTCTACATTTTTTTCCCCATAGTTAGTTCTAACAAATTTACAATTAAAAGTGCATATTATTAGACTAAATGTATATATTATTCTTCTTTTCTTTAGGAGGTTAAACTAAATGTTCTGAGAATTTATTTTTTTTCAAATATATGTATATATATATATATAAGAAAACTGTGTTCAGATATACTTGGAGTAGTTTTCTATTTTTGTTTTATTTTTTGTTAGAATTGGACTCATGAACTTATATAAACCTAATTTTCTTAAAAAATATTTTTATGTAACCGTTGGATCAGTCATTTCCATTACAAATTTGCATCAATGTAGAGAATAGATAAATATTCCAAGAATTAGAAAATGAGTTGCATATATTAACCATCAATATCAAATCAAATTATTAATTAACACTCAATCAATTTCGCACTATTAAGTGCTTCTAATTATTTATTTTTTTGTCGAAAATACTAATTAGTATATATTACAAATGATCAATATTTCTTATACCTAACAAACTATGAGCCATGCATGGGTTGATAAAATGGAACATCTATATATTGATTACAATTATTAATATTTGTGCTAAAAATTAAATTAATCATACATTATAAATTGCATGGTGAATTAGAAAAATGGGGCTCTGATGGGAAACCCTTTTCTCCTCCTAGGGTTTTTGCATGGTTTTTGCTTTCCATTTTGAGCTTTGTTGTTCCTACAGTGATCTTCAACAGTATCACCACCAGCAACACTCTCTTTCTTCACTTCTTTTCTATTTATGTCTGCAATCTATAATCATATATAATAAGATCACTCAAAAAAAGAAAATAAACTATAAATAAATACATATATCTTCAAATGCATGTACTCATTTCATCAATATATATGTAGTCCAATGTATCATTATAAGAAAATTGTTTCAAAATAGTTTATCATGTGATGTATATCCATTTTGTTTTGTCCGTCTTTAAATTTTATTTTATTATATGTACGTAAATTTTTTATTTGTCTATATTAAGATCAAAATATATTGTTTTGCTTCGATTTTGTCCGGGAAATAAATTATCACGATCTATTAGTTTGTGTTGAAGCAACAATAATTATATATGGCGATGACGCGCGCCACCAAGAAGAAGGTGATATTGTGAAATAATTCTTTCGTGAACACACAAATTAACTTAAAAAATTGTTGCGTAAGAATAAACTGCTAATGGAATGGAAACAATATGGTAATACTTTTGACTAGATAAACGCAAATGAAAAATGTACTTACGAGCTATAGATAATAAACAAAACAAAGTTAAAAAAAAACTAATATGACACAAACTGATAATTAATAGTACATAAACTATTTTGAAACATTAACATAATTATAAATAAAACAATTTACTAACCTTGCATGCAATACTGCAGTAAAGAGAATTATCTTGAAGGCTTTTATCACAAATAATACAACTATAGTCCCTTGAATTAAAAGGTTGCAATTGTTGCTGTTGCTGCTGAGGCCTTTGCTTCAAGAATATCACTTTTGCTTTATTTGTATGATATGTCTGTTCACAACAAATTGTACATAATTAATTGAATCCAAATACAATTTAAAAAGCGAATACTCTCGCATATGTTACGACTTTTATTTTTACGAAATGAACATTTCATGCAATATTAATTATTGTTTGTGCGTCGCACGTATATTTTTTGATTGTTTGACATAAGCGCGCTAACAAGTATATGAAAATCTACTGATAATTACATATAAATCTAATCATATTGTTTATTATTTCTTTTCCATACATATATATATATATATATATATATATATATATAATCTACCTATAGATTCCTTTATCTTTATCTTATAGTAAACTAACATGGTACATGATCATTATAATGCAGTTTCATCTATTACCACCTACAAAACATCTTGCTATTAATGACTTCAATTCAGAAGGTAGAAAGTTTGTTCTTTTCTAATAAAATATATAATATTCCAATTTCAAATATTTGAAGTAGAAACTCAACTCCAAGTGTTATATCTGACTTACTGAGATAAATACAAAATGAAACAACAAAATCTTGAAACAATAATAATAATAATAACAATAATAGAAAAATGCATCAACTTAACCTTAGTGTTCCTTTAAGTTTTGATAAAAAAATCATTAAAATTGAGTAATTTGATTAATGTAAGAATTGAAATATTAAAATATATATATATATATATGAATACTATCAAAAATTAATAATTGAAGATAATTTCATGTGTCATTTCAAAAAGAAAAGGACATTTAAAATTATCTAATTGACTTAGGTAGGTATAATTAATTTTAAATGAAGTGTCATCACCTCAGTTGCAACTGATATACATTTTCCCTATATATATATGTATATATATATATATGTATATATGCTTAAATAAGTTACTATGCTAAAACTCCAAAAGTGCATAAGTTTTGAACAAATTAATTACTAATCTGAAACTCAAAACTATGCAATACACAGTTCCAAATTTAGGGCAACAAATAAACCTTAATGATCTCCATTTCCTTCTTCTTCTTCTTCTTCTTCATCTAATAATTAATAGTAGTGATATGAACTTTTATACTGTATAATAAATAAATAAATAAAAACAAACAAACCTGTATGCCTTGACAGTTGAAGAACTTGCTCAAATCCTGCTTAATAATCACATCACTGTATATGTATCTCCGAATCTTGATCAACAACAACAACAAATAAATAAATTTAAAAAATCAGAGCAAAATAACTATTCTTCTAAAATTTCAAGGACACAAATTATATATATATATATATATATCAAAAGAGTGTAGTTAAAATATACAGAGACCTTGACATGTCTATGGAGATGTTGGTCATGAGAGAGGATACAATTATAGCAGATAGGCTTGGCACAGTCGATGCAGAATCGGTCCAAATCGTTCCTCTTTTCGTTGGGATGAGAATTGCAACTATGGAAGAAAATGGTGTTGTACATAACAACCAGCCATGGAGGCACCTCCACACCTTCTCCATCATCATCATTTTGCTTCTTCTTCTTCTTCTTCGGCTCCATAACCATCATTTGATTTTATATAATATATATATATAATATTATTCGATCTTGATCTTGATCTTGGTCTTTGTGTTGCAGAAAAATCCTAGAAGACACGAACTCATGAAGAGCCATAGTTGTTTGCTATATAGCATCTTGATGATTGGTTCTTGTGCATTAACGTTTCTGTCGTGTACAAAATTATACCAACTAAAAACCGTACCTCTGGTGCAATATTTTTACTATTTGAATAGTGTTCTTTTACGTAATAGTTTAAACTATGTGTTTTTTTTTTGAAATACTCACCCGTCCCAAAATAGTGTCCTCCTTTCTATTTTCAAAAAATTAAAGAGAAGTTAATTAATGTGATATGTTTACCATTGTATTCTCAGGATGAGAGATACTAACTAACTCACTAGAATAGGAAACAAAACATTCATTCTGAGACAAAAATACAAGAGAAACATGACACTGACTTTGAGACGAATGGAGTAATACTTTAAGAAGATTCGATGACCAATATAGACTTTATAATTAAAAAAGCATTTGATATAGAACTAAATACTAACCACCAAGAGTGGCTCACTTGGTTAAACCAAGTGTGTAAGTGGGAGGAGATCCTAGGATCAAATCCCACCCAACACAATTCCTATGGTCTCTTCCTGTTAGAGGGTCGAATTTTGTGGTAGTGTGAGATTAGATTTTACCTCTTCGAAGAAGACTGAAAAAAATCTCTACAATCTTTAAATGGAACTTTGACTACAATCTCTTGAGAAAAATCTCTTGAGAAATAAAATGAATCCAAAAGTATACCCGAGTTCACGAGTTTGTGAAATCTATTGAACAATAGTAAATATTTTACACTCGAAAAAAAAAACGTTGAATAGTTTTTAAAAAGACGAGACATATATTACATGTCAAAAAGAACGTCGTTCGAGTAACATACTTATCACAAATAAATGAATATGTGAAATTACTAATAAGCCCTCGTACATTCTCAAGAATTCGTTCCATCTCTCATTTTTCTAGTCTCCTTTGTCGGTGAAATTAGGTCTAATTTTTTTGTCTAAACCATGGAGTTTTAGAGTAGGCTTGCACTTCGGCGGTTGATATCTTTAAGCTATTTTACCATATTTAGACTAATCTCCATTCGAGATTTGTTCACAGTTTGAAGATTTCACCTCTTTTTAAAGGTGTGTTGAGTAGGAATCGAAACCGGAACTTTTCCCACTCACGCAGTCTAAATTAACCAACTGCGTCATTCATGTCGGGGTGAAATTAGCTTTCGGGTCTCTTTCTTGAGGCTTTGAAAATAGTGAGAAAATGGCAAATTAGAGACAGGTGGAGATGCTTTGATTGATGCATGTCCTTTAATAATATAAAAATAGATTCGCTGAGAATGTGAATATATATGCACAACAAACAGTTAATGCAAAAGTAAGTAACTTAAGGTTTCTAATAAAAATCACAATCTCAGATCTTACGTACTAAAATATAAAGCCACCCAACCCAAATACGCTACGTTATCATATATTTTCCTTTTGCACGACGAGTTCGCATTTTCAAGTCTCTTTCTATAAAAAGTGTTTGGTTCTGAAACCAATTTTGTTTTTTGGTTTAACATTTCATCTTCATATGACTAATTTAATTTCTTCGTCATTTTCCACTTATAGAGATCAATGCGTATCTCCTCCCTCTAAAGTTTTTGCATAACGATTTTGATTTTTTTAAAAAGATTCTTGTCGTGGTCTCGCGAAATTTTTATGTACTTTTGCGTATTTGAACTATAGTGATTTAATGTTTCATCTATTCTAAAATTAGTGTCCTACATATTTTTTAGAAAATTTAGGAGAAACCAGTAGAACTAGAAGGTTGTCATTTGTTTTTCTATTGACAAATTAAATATATTTGGACTAATTTACTAATATGATATTATTGATAATTCATGTAAGCTATCATATATATCAAGACAGTTCTTAAAACGACACTCATCAATAACTATATATAGTACTCGGTATAAAAAATTGCATGCTAATAAGAACACAGTACTTCAATTCAACGTACACTTCATCAAAAACTTTTTTTTTTAATGCCACGTTATTATACTTAACGAATTTTAATAGTAAGAACCACTTTGGTTCAATATATGAGTTATTTTGGTGTTTTATCTTAAGTAAAATAAGCTCCAGTAACTCTCACACAAGTAACAAGTAAAAGGAGACTCAAACACAAGTAACAAGACCTCACGTATGGAACCCGAGTCTTAAACCATTAGGCCAAAGCAACAACGAGAGAAGTTGTTTATAAGTATTTCGAAAGATTTATTCTAAGAAGTAAAAATAATACTCAATTTTGGAAGAAAAAAATGTAATGAAAATAAGATATTTATTTGGTAACAGAGTGCACAACCAAGATGAAAATATATTTTCTTGGAAGATATTTACACAGTGAACAATATATATATATATATATATATGTATAATTGATTAAAGAAAATATACATGGTATACAACAAAAGTTATATAATTGATTAAAGCAACCCTTAAAATAATTAAAACGAAAAGTATATTAAATTAGTACTCCACTCCGACAATTGACATGCACCCACTAATTAGACTGTTCAACAACAACAACAAAAAAGATGATCACTTCATATACTTATGTTTTTTTTATGTAATAGAATAAGTGGTGTCCGCCTGCCCAGAATCATTATTGTTCAAATTATATTTTTTTAGATCAATCATTATATACATAATTATTATTATTATTATATAAAATTAATTTGGGATCTGAACAAACATAGAAAAGTTAAATACCTTTGATGAACATGCATGATGAGCAGGTGATCTATATATCACATGAAATTTCTTCGTATAATTTAGAAATGAACAGCTATTTATCAATTTTGAAAATTTGAAAACAGATTATTTAATATAAAAGTGTTTGGTACTATATATCAGTAGCTTTTTGATAAGATTCTTGGATGGAAGCTAGAGAGTAGTGAGTAGTGACAACAAAGAAGCATTCAATTTTCTGAAACTGATATTATTTGTGTGTATATATGATACAATTCAATTTCTTGTATTTCGTGGAAGGAACACAGAGACGAACCAGAAGTTTCCTTTATTTGGCTTATTCTTCACAAATCTCCATGACTCCATGCATGCTCTATATAAATATGAAAAATTCACGTCATGACAAAAATATTAATTATGGCTCATTTTATGGGTACAAAACTGAAAGAATATAATGTGGATCGAGAACTCATAGTCTCGACTCAAATATAGAACTAGGTGCCCAGATTAACTCATGAGCCACTTGATTTTCAGCGTAATAAACATATGAGAAATTGATATCGTCAAGAGAGCCTAATATGCTAAACATTCTTTCACCAGCGAGTCCGCCCTATTCAAATTTGACTTACTAATTTTTGTGGTGTAGATAACTAATGGAGCATTTCGAGATCACATCTCCGATCGTTCTTGATCCAAATACGCATTCAATAAATAAATATATTTATGTATATTTTAGAATTCCGTGAAATAAACCTTGTTATAATTTAGTGTTTAATCAATTCTTGTTGTCTTATGTTATGTACATATATAGGATTTGCCTCATACCATCAACAATCATCAATACTACATGTGTTTTTATATCGATCAAACAAACAAACTTTTTTTTTCAAAAAAAAAAACAAATTACAAGAAATTTCACTTTCCGCGACAACTTATTCCGTCGTTGAAGCCCATATTTTGTCAAGGAAAGTCAGTAACGATTGTCACCAAAAATCTTGTCACGGAAAGTCCAAAATGCCTAACAGAAAGGATTTGTCATGAAAGCATAGCTTTTGGACGACAAAAAGTCTGTCACCGAAAGTATCAATACTGGGCAACAACCCATTTCTCACATTTTGAGCTTTTCTCTATAGCAAACAAGTAGTGAGCCCAACTCTTATAAAGTTTAGTGTGATGTGGATGAGATTTTTAATTACAGTTAAATTTTAGTTGTCACCAAAAGTAATAATTGTGTTAACTTGTAATAAACTTGTAATGAAACAAACTTTACGCATCCAAATCCTTAAAAAATGTTGGTACTTATTATCAGTGAATCCACTTTTATCTCTCGTCTCTTTTTCTCCAAAGAACTTTCATTCTTATTTTGACGTTGTAGATCTTAAATCTTTCCACTGCATTTACAATAAATAAAACACACATAGCCTACCAGATCTCCCATGCAAAAATAGAAATGGGTCACAAACATTGTACTACAACATTAAAATCTCTGACATTTGTACCTTAATTCATGGCCCATCACGAACCACACATGTCAACATTCAAGACAACGACCCTGTCGATCTCATGTCAGACAACAAAACAAAAACTAAAAACTAAAAAAAAAGCCCTAATATTACATTTATTCATACCCAAACAAAGCCCATCGAATATCTGAGTTTCGGCCCATTGGGCCCAAACAGAGCCCAACTACAATGAGCGGACAATGAGCCTGACACCATGTTCTGGAATGAGAAGCATTTTGTAAACTGGGGAGTGCACATAATCTGGGGACAGAGTGACGCTAAATTTTGATAAAATGAGACACAACATTATTTTCAACTCCATCATAGCAAAATTCTGGCCAACGCACAGGCGTGTTCCGAACCCGAACGGCATGTACGCTTGCGGGTGCTTGCAAGCTTTCTTCACGCCTCCCACGAACCTCTCCGGCTTGAACTCGTTCGCGTCGGGTCCCCAGTTTTCTGGGTCTCTGTGCAGCTCCATACTGAGTTGCCAAATGTGTGCTCCTTTGGGCACGACCACTCCGCCTAGCTTCATTTCTTCGAATACTTCCCTCGACATTATGATTGCTGGCCCGTAGAGCCTCAGGCTCTCTTGAATCACCATTGTCACCTGCAAGCGCACACATATAATAGTTACTGATGCTACTCGAAAAATCAGAAAATTACATCACCAACAACCAACCACACGACGACACGTGCCGAACTAGATTTTCAAGTATAAATACTCTCTTTGACAAGAGGAGAAGATGCACAATTTACTTAGAGACATTCTCTTTTGAGTTGTCTCTGGCGATCTGTAGTTCGGAGTTCCCAAGAGTAGAGTTTCACTCTTATGTTTGAGAAGAATTTTTGGGCACACAATCGGTCTCCATTTAATAGTTTGCTATCCTTGCGCAAGTTACAAGAACGCAGGAGCAAAAATGCAAGCTTCCGACTCGGTCTCGGAGTAGAGCTGACAAATCAAGTTTAAGGTCATATTTCAATTTTTAGCCACAAAATGTGTTCAATTGTGGGGGTTTTTCAAACTCGATCTGACTCGACCTGAAAATTCACAAGATAAACTCAACCCAACTCGAAAGTTGTTTAGGTTGTTCAAGTCGGTTGTCAACTCTACCTCAAAGGGTCCAAGTCTCCAAATCCATCTCTCATAAATTCTAGACTTTGAACATTTTCGATAAACTATCACGACACATGAACAAAAAGATGAGACAATTTCTAATGTTCTAATTTAGCCGAATCAAAACAGACGCATTAGCTACTAAATATTTATAAATAAAGGCATTATATTTAACAAATACTGACAAATTTAGTACCGTTTTCAACTTGGAGAACGTATCCATCGACTCTAACGAGCTGCAAATATCACTGAATTGATCCCCGCAAACTTGGAAGATCTCTGCACGAACACGTTCTTGCCATTCCGGGTACAATGCAAGAAGCATCAAAGTCCAGGAGGTGGTAATGGCTGTGGATTCATAGCCAGCAAAGTAGATGTTCTTGCAATTATCCACTATGTAACGCATTGTTTTATTCTTCTTGCTAAAGATCACACCACTCTCGCTGTTACTATCAGCATTTTCAAGTATCATATGCAACAAATCCCTCTGAATCTCATCACATTTTCCTTCCCTTTGCATAAGAATTTGCTTTTGACGATCCCTCACCACCTTCACTATCAGTTCTTCGATTTCGCTCTTCAATCTCCACACTTCCCTATTAGCCTTCGTGGGGAGAAATCTATTCAAAACAGCTAATTAATTGACCACACTTGAAGCTAGCTTGAGATAAAATTATGTAAAAACATTGAGTACGTACCTGAAGAGGTTAGTGAGGCCAAAAAGTAAATTTGGTTTAGAGAGGGCAGCTTGGAGAGCAGCTAATTTGGAGAAAATGTGTTTTCCCTCAGAATAGGAGCTACCAAAACAGGCTCTAGAGATGATATCTGCAGATACGCTTCTCAAATCAGAATCGACGATCATGTCCACAGCTCCGTCACTGCTATCCATTGTTCTCCTCTCCCATGATTTTATCAAGCACATTGTAGATTCCACCATTAGTCCCACCATGCCCTGCAAGAAAAGTTCCGTTACAGTTATGAATTCTTGTCAGAATATGTGACGGACTCTTCTGTCACAACCTTTGTGGTAACATGAATAACGACAAAATCATTTCATCTGTCACAAATAGTGATTGTTTTTGTAGTGGATACGTACGTACCTTGAGCTTGTCAGGGAAGAGCTGAGGGGCAATAAGCTTTCTCTGGTTAGCCCATTCATGTCCATTGGCCTTAATGATGCCATTACCGAGCATGGGCTCCAGGGCGGCCGCCAGGTACGTCGGCTTCCCTATATTCAGCGACTTGTGGAGGTTCAGATCCTTCACTAAATCTGTTTGGATTGCATATAGGTGCTGTTTGTTCCCGGTTGAATATGTGTATATAGGCCCTACAAGCACAAATATTTTCACTCTCACTTTTCAATTGTAAGAAGTAGGTTCAAAGCAACTTGTTAAATCTATTATACTTGTTATTAAAATTAAAAAAAAAAAAAAAAAAGAGAGAATATGTGAAAGAAATAAAATAAAATTCAAATACGTTTTTGGAGAGATAAGAACATTACAAGTACCTCTTGGAGAAATAAGAATTAAAATGGAGAGAAAAAAAAAAAACATCCGTGTAAGCTTAATTCTGGTTACTCAACATCAACAACGAACTATTGATTATTAATTCTACAAGAAAATCAAAGACTATTTTTTTTATAAAAGAACTACTAGAGATAACACAATGTAGTTTTATGAAGATAATTGTATCTAGTTGAAGAAAATGGAAATGTTTATTTCATACACCTATTCATAAATGGTTTTACATGTATTTTTCTGCACCAATAGATGTATATGATTACACCAATAATGTCTATTTTTCTCCTCGTCAATGGATGTCTATGAATACAAATTATCTTATTTTAAAATTTCGATTTTACGAACTTATAAATGAATATTAAGTATTATCCAGACAACAATACATGTAAAACATAGTATATAGCAAATTTACATGCCCCAATATTCTACCATCCACAGAAGTAAGTTTTTGTTACTTTACAATTACAACTATTAAAATTGGTTAACGAACTAAACAAAATTACTTTACATCTCATGTACTAACTACTATGCCTAAATCGTATATGAATTGGGTTGAATTTGAGTCAAACAATAGTTAGTTGAAATTAAAGCAAAGAGGAAACAAACCTACCGTACCGCTTAGACCACTGTTGGAGATACGGAAATATGAAGGGAATCCAGCTGGTGTGCGATACATTATTTACTTCCCCTAGACTTCCATCGCTGCCGGCGCCGGAAATAGGCTGATCGGCCGGCGGCTTCTTGGAACTTCCGATGATGGTGTTGATCTCGGGAACGTTGCCTTGGAGCAGAGAACAAGGCTTCGGACCATCGATGCCTTGGCTCAAAATCTTTGATCGGATTCGTTTTGGTTTCCGCCACAACACATCAAACAATCTCACCATCACAACTGTTACCACCGCAACCACCACTGACGCCACCGCCATTTTCAGTAGTAGCCTCTCATCGGAATGGTCTGTCATGAGTGTATTATTTATGTTTGTATTTAAGGAAAGAAAAAAATAATTGGATGGATTTGGGAAAAATGAGACGATGAGTGTAGATTCAGTGGTGCGGAATTAATGAACCCATGAATTTTTATAGCTGGTAAATTAGTGGAATCTGCAGGGCGGTGAACCCCAATTGGCCAGTGAATTTAATTAATACTATTATTATTTATGTATTGAATGGTTTGTTTACACACAGGTTCAGTGGCCTGTTAATATCAGTCGGACCAAATACATATTTTCTAGACATTGACCATTGCACATGCCTACAAATACAACACCCTTCCATAAAAGAACAAATTTTGATTTAACTATAACTACACCACACACGACTAAAACAAGAAGGTGCACGACCAAATTAATTAAGGATGATGACTTGATGAGAAGTTGAAAAACAAAATTCAGTTGTTTGCCCTGTACTGATTGGAATTTAGTACTTTTTTTAATTAAGAAAAATCAAATTGCGAGATAACAAACGTGAAATTGAAACTGAATTATAAAACTAATCTAACACGCAAGACTTGATATTGATACTAACGACTTAACTAGGCTATGAGACACTTGACTTGCAGACCTCCTAACGAACACAAATTTTAAAGAAGAAAAATGTGAAACAAAATACTTCATGCCCCCAATAACCAGACTCAAGGCACTAAAATCTTTCTCATTAGCCTGAATAATCAAGTTGAAGGCACTAGAATTCTCCTATCTAGCCTGAAGAGCACGAACAACTAAAGATGATTGAACTTGGAGTTTAAGGCGATCACGTGAAGGGATCTACGCCACCCCCCGTCTGTCATTTGATTCGACAACAAACTCCAAAGTTGAATTGAGAATTTCAACCGAATCAACACCAATTCCTTCCTGCAACCGCCCTGCGGCCTACGCACACACCAATCAGACAACTTACATCGAATCTACGTCATCGTCTCTCTACAAATCTTAACAATCCTTACTTCGCTATCTTAACAAGAAATACTCCAGTTTACTATCTGCAAAACCAAGAGACCACCGTTGCTCTAAACATCAAGAGCAGTTGTAGTCGTACGAAAATTTTAACCGACTCTCAAAACAACAAAGACTTTTTTTGTTTCAATTAAATGAGTTTCATTATTTTTTATCTTAAATTAAATCAAAGAGATATTTAATAATATGTCGTATTTACACTTGTATCCTCGTGATCATGTGTTAGTGAATATTAACTAATTTATTATAAAAAGGGTTTAATGTATATCAGTTGCACTAATAAGGTGGTGACACCTCATTTAAAATCATGGATCCGGACGGGT
>JAYMTK010002535.1:0-13703 GCA_036897405.1 Pelargonium myrrhifolium | reverse complement strand
AAAATGGATGACATTCAATATTCGTTTGTACACTAAAAGTAGCTCCTTTCAGGAGATAAATACATCCTTTTAGGAGCTACATCCAATGTAGAAACGGTTAACAGTTTTTCTCTAAATGGTAAAAAATGGTCAACCATATATATAAAAAAATTAACTATAATAATAATAATAATAATAATCTAACCTAAGTTAAATTAACCAAACCTAAAAACTATCCTAAGTAAACCCAACCCTAGACCTATATATAGTATTTTTCTCCCAAAACCCACCATTTCAGCACCTCATTTCTCCGCCACCCCCTCTCTTTCTCTCTCTATCTCTCTCTCTCACACACACACACATTTCTCAACTCACCTTTCTCTCTCCTCTTCTCTCTCTCTCTCTCTCTTAGTCGTCACCTCCGCCTCTGGCCACCCGCTCGGCCTCTACCTCTGCCTCCGTTTGACGACTTCACCGCCATTCGAAGGCCTCCAATCTCCGACCTCCAACGCCTATCCACCGCCTCCAAAGTCGATCCGCTACCGCCGTCAGCCTCCAATTGATCTAGTTGCCCTCTATCTGCAGCATACGTCGACAAATTCATCACCGGTGAGATGTGGGGTTAATTTTAGTTTGATGTTAGAGTTAATTTTTGGGGAATTTTTTTAATTTGGAGTTTAACTTTTGTTTACGATCTGAGATCTGTAAAATGGTACAATATGGTGTAATTTTAGCTTAACATATGGCTTTTATGTGAATAGAAACTGGGTGTTAATCTTATGTTGTCTCAAAAAAAAAAGTCGTTGGAGGTTATTTCTTTCTACCCTCTCAAAGGGCCATTTTGGTCATTTACTATTAGCCACTGAAATCACTGTTTGTTCTTAGAACAATCTTGGTCCAGTATCATTTGGCTCCAGTTAAGTCAAATGAGGTGTCACCTCCATTAAGTAGCATCTAGAGAAAATAAACAAGCACTTAGATTGTTATAGATATAAATATTATAGTTTGACACATTAATTTGTAATGGGAAAAACTTGTACCCCACAAGTTTCACCTTGCCTTCAATGATTACAACCGATAGGGTGAGCTTGAAAAATAATTTCAGTCCATGGGGTCAAAACACTAAAATCGTCCAGTCTAGACAATCCACATGTCATGTCGAAATGGACAAAAATCTAAGTTGGACTGCTGACGTGGCGGTAAAGTGGGTTAAAATAATAATAATAATTAGTCTAGGGGTCATACCAGTCCATATTCTAAAAATGGGTCAAATCAATAATTTAGTCTAAGTCCAAGGAAGAAAAAAATAAATAACACAAAATATAATACTCCCTTCGTCCTTAAATGAGTGTCATCCTTTCTATTTTGAGAATAATTAAGAAAAAGTTAGTTAGTTTGGTATAGTTACTTTTTTGTTTCGAGGAAAAGGTTGCAAGAGTACCCAAATATATTGAATCAACAAATTATAAGATAAGTATAAAGCAATCATTAATTGACTAACTAATACAATGGAGACCTATCTAAATAATCAAAATTTGATTAAGGTCGGCACTAGTACCGTCACCACGGACTGTTAAAGGGACCTACGCCCTAGGACCCATAGCAACTAAACATCCCTCTTTGGATGAGTGGCGGCTACAGTTACACTTATGGATTCATCTCGGCACACCTGGCCCTAGTACCTGGTGCCCACCTGGAATCGGTTACTCCATGATTCGGGACCCATGACTTGTATCCCCCGCCCCGGTATTCGTCCCGAGCCCAACTAGCATCTTCTCTTCTGACACCCCTTCCATGGCCACCGGGTTCGATTCCTCCACCGACACCACCCCCTCCAGCCTTGCTTCTCTGATCACCTCGACAATCCTTGTTCGAAGCCGACCCCTGCCTACGATCTGACTGTGAAAACAGTTTGTCTCCTCTCTCTCTAGCTCACGACACATTATAGTAGTGTGGTTGGATCTTAGATCCAGATCCGGTACCCCCATTGGAAGAAAGACCTCCGTTGAACCCTCGAGGTCGTCTGTCGGCCACTGTTCCAGTCTTGGACAATATCTCATCCCCTCCCTCTCCTGCTTACAACACAATACAATAGTGTAATTGAAGCATCGTTTCAGATCCGTTACTTCCTCTGGAGGTGGCGTCACTGTTGTGCTCTCCACCCTCTTCGTCGCACCAACTGTTGTTGTCAACCAAAGTTTCCCAAAATCCTAGAACTTATAACCCCTTAACCTTCTTTAACTGTACGCTCCAAAAGATTGTGATTGATTCAGTTAAAGCAAATTATCATCAACTATTGATTTAATTCTCAATATTTTTATTTTTAGTTACTTTTAGATTCGGTGTGGTATAATTACTTTTAAATTTTCTTGAATATGTGATATAACAAACTTAATGAACACTAACTAACATTATTATAGGGATGTAATTGGTAATTAATATTATAACTAGCTTTCTGAAAAAGAAAAATAACACTTATTTTTGAGACAAAATTACAAAACAAACAAAACCCTTATTTTAGAAAAGAGAGAAAGAGAGAGAGAGTAACACAATTCCATTGTCCATTAATGACTTTTGTGGACACCACCTTTGGTGCAATGAAGCATCTCCACTTCCCTCCAGTCTTCAATTAATTATATACAATTAAAATATGACAATTTACCTGTCGAATATGTATTTTTAAAGTATTAAGCTAGTCAACTATATAGTCGTCTAAGGTGATTGATGTCAACCAGATTTAAGCCCTTTTCATCTTCATCTTCTTCCCAACATATATATATATATATATATATATGCAATTAAGCAGAGAGTCTCCAATAAATATAATACAGTAGTATGTTGTTCTCCAAAGTTGTGTTAGGCTATTCTTCATTTTTGGCGTTGGGGTTGACAGCATATTTGGGTTTGGGAGCCACTTTATTGCCGGATAATGAAGGTAGGCAATTAAGAAGCAATATATAATTAAGCAAGCAAGGGATCGATCTGATTAATTTGTTGATTAGTGGAAGCATTGAGGGAGGTGGGGAAAACATTGGGGAAGAGCAACTGGGATATGAGTGTGGATCCCTGCAGCGGAGAGTCAGGATGGGCAACGCCGGACGCACCAAATGCTTTTCAGAATGCACTCACTTGCAATTGTTCCTTCTCCGATGCTCCTCTTTGCCATGTCGTTTCTATGTATGTATATCTCCTCCATCTCTTCTGAAAATATCAAGTACAAGTGTTACCCAACAACATCTTAATAATTTGCACCATTTAAATTTTGAATTTTTTTCTTCGCAAATATTGCTACATAGATAAAGAAGATATTTTAGAATTTTATGATATTTTTATTAAAAAATTAGTTAGAATTCATAATGATATTACTCAACTTATTACTTAGACTCACAATGAGGTTTAGGCTAATGAAAAATTTGAGAAACTTTTAGATTAGTTTTGAAAATGAATTTTTCAGCAAGATTTTTAGAAATTATAATAATAATTAAAATAAGAAAATGTATCCAAAAAGTCCATAATATATTCTCAAAATATATATAGAATTTTGGATTTTTAATTATTTTTTAAATAAAAATCCCATCAAAAAATTCATATTTTCAGAAATAATACGAAAAATAGAAAAAACATAAAAAATATCTCACAAAAATTCCCTGTATGGCTTATCTACTTATCTAGAAATTTTTGAGATTGTTTTTTATTTTTATTGGATTACTTTTCTTTCGACAAGATTGTTGAAATTTTATTATCTATGTCAGGCTCATGCTCATGGGATGAATCTTCTATCCCGTCTTTTGTAATAGATGCTTTATGCTCTAATTAATATATCAGTATGTTTATTCCCAAAACAAAACAAAAAAAGGTTGTTGGAATTTTCGAAAATAATACAAAAAAATATTATAAAAATACCAAAAAAAATCTCCAAAAATTATAAACATCATTATATATACATTGCACAATTTTTTGAATTTTGTCGGAAAATTTATACATCACTACGTCGGGGCTTCTCCGTCACGGAATATTCCATTTTTAGTGGAATATTCTCTTTTTTGATAATGTGTCATGCACATGACCAATTTTCTTTTTCAGAAATGCCAATTTTTTCATTCTTTTTATTTTTTTTTAATTTTCAGAAATGCGAATAAGACGATTCATCTTCTTTTTATTTATTTATTAATTTTTTTAATTATTATTATTATTCATGTTTAAAAATTAAAAATTATATAACAAGGGCAATTTGGTCTTTTGACACTTAACTGACGAAATATGGATGGAGAGGCCCCCGGAATAGTGTAGTCGAAAGTTAAAATAAATTTTTAGAGTATTCATGTGCAAAATGTGTAAAGTACAGGGGTTCATGTACAATTACCCCTATATTAAAAACCAATATTTGGGATTAAATAAACTAGAAATGCTCATGCGTATGCACTAGTTGTGAAACAGAATTCGTAATTGTATTCATCTTGAATATAAATATGCATTATTTGGAAAAAATCAAAACCATAATAATGTTCATCCCAAAAAGTTATATGGAAAAAAAAATATCTTAATCGGAAATCCGACCACAAATTTACGAATTTTTGAAGTTTAAATAATAACATATAACATTGATGACATGCGAAATCTATCATTGGTGGGAATCAAATCACAAGTGGGCAAGTTAATGAGAATGATAATGACTTAATGAATGTGTTCTAATCCAAACACGATTCCAAACCATTTTTGCTAATCCAAACAATACCTTAATATACTTGGCCCTTGAAAGTATAGAACAAGTTAAAAGTACATTTGGTATTGTTGTTGTATACATAACAGAGTCCTAAAAGCACAGTCTCTGCGAGGTACGCTCCCACCACAGCTCGTCCGATTCCCTTACCTCCAAGAAATGTAAGTGTATATGCATTCATTCATTTTATAGTTCATTTGAGATGCTTTTGTATATATATTTTTATGGAATTTTGGTTAAGATTGTCCCAAATACTCTTTCAAAATGTTACACAAATTTAGTTTACCTTCTTTTGAGTGAAATAATTTGTTGACTCACTTCAAATTGTTGCAGTGACCTAACTTATAATTATCTGAACGGTTCTCTTCCACCGGAATGGGGCTCTATGAAACTAGTGCATATGTACATTCTCCACCCTCTTTATCTCAAATTTTATGTCTAAATTGTATTTTTGTGATGAAACCAACTAATGAGTGTTAATCAAGTTCCATATATGGGAACCGGGTATCGGGTTCAATACCAAAAGAGTTCGGGAACATTTCCACTCTCTCAAGTCTGTAAGTCCCCGGAACTCATTTGTCTCACAATTTAACTAATTGTGTTTATATTACTCCCTCCATCCCAAAATGAGTGTCCTTCTTTCTATTTTGAGAAAAATTAAGGAGAAGTTAGTTAGTGTGGTATATTTACTCTTGTATCCTCATGATCATGTGTTAATGGCTACTAACTAACTTATTATGATGATATTATTGACAATTCATGCATAACTAACTTCCTAATAAAAGAAAGTGGACACTCATTTTGGGTCAAAAATTCATTTGAAACAAGACACTCATTTTGGGACAGAGGGAGTAGTTTATAAAAGTTTTTTCAATGGGGATTTTGATTTAGTTTATCAAATGCTTAGGATCCTCGAGTACAATCAGCTTTCTGGAAGTCTTCCTCCAGAGCTAGGAGATCTGCCGCGCATAGAGAGATTGTAAAACTACTCATTTTAACTTTGTTTTGTAGATTTATTCATCAGATCAGTAGTATTGGTTGATTTTGTTTTTTATATACATGTTTGTGTGTGTTTTTGGTTCTTAACAATAGAGATGTTACCTCAAATAATCTAAGCGGGGAATTGCCTGCAAGCCTTGCCAGGCTAACCACATTGAAGGAATTGTAAGCTTCTAATGTTATTTTCTTGCTCTTTCATAATTTGGGCAAACCAAGTAAGTCTCAATCTTCTAAATTTTTGTAGAGTTTGGTTAATTAGTTATAAGACTGAGTTGTTCAACATAATGCAGACGGCTGAGCGCCAACCACTTCACCGGGAAGATACCCAGCTTTATACAGAGCTTGACAAGTCTGGAAATATTGTGAGAGTTTTGTTATTATGGATATTCAAATGTCAGCAAGTCATTATGCTATATTGCGTCTTATTTGTGTTGACTTAATTTGGTGAAAATAGAGCAATTCAAGCAAGTGGTTTGGATGGGCCGATTCCCTCTAGCATTGCTGCTTTGGTGAACTTAACTGACTTGTTAGTATTTTGATTATACTTTATTTTCAAGGATAGGACTACATGTTCTATGTTACAATCCTTCTTATTTGAATTCCACAAAACAGGAGAATCAGTGACTTGAGAGGAATTGAGCAACCCTTTCCACCCCTCAATAATATGTCAAAGATGCAGTACCTGTGAGTTAGATGCTTGATTACTCAAATTACAAATATTCGTCTTCTTTTCGATACTAATGTGAAGCAACGTAATATTTGGTGCGTTAACAGGGTATTGAGGAGTTGCAATATTAGCGATAAGCTACCTGACTATCTCGGGGAAATGAGTGGAAACTTGAAAGTCTTGTTAGTATTCATTTCCCTATTTGTGATATTCTTCCTTTTCTATCTGTATGTAATTTGAGAACTGATTTGTGTATCATTTGGATTAGTTTGATGGGGATGGGAATCGGGTAATTTTTAGGGTGTAAATAAGGTATAATGCATCACTATTATGATTCTTACTTCCGTTCATATTGGCTTGCATGAGTTCATTTTCATTTCCTCCAAACTGTCACATGTCGTGGAATATGAGATAATATCACATCTAAGTAGACACAATTAGGAGGAATATCATTTGCATACACATTCTTCGATTCATATTCCCATCCCTATAATCAAAATGATATTTGTATGTGTCCTTGAAGCCTCTCTCTGAGTTTAATCTCTATCGTTGTCAAAAAAATTATTTTATTTTGTTTATATTATCATCCAGGGATCTTAGCTTTAACAACCTAAGTGGAGAAATTCCAAAGACTTACGCCAGTTCGAAAAAAGTGAATTACATGTAAGTACTCTGAAACTTCACTCTTACTGAACTTGTATTATTTTTATCCAACATCTAACTGAAATTATGATGTTGATTTTGTTTAGTTATTTAACTGGGAACCAATTAACTGGATCAGTACCTGATTGGATGCCAACTAAAGCAGACAACCTGTAAATTCTTCGCCCATCTGTTTGTATAATCTTTTAAACTATATTATGATATCAAAACATATAAGTAGTAGAAGAGTATATATGGTGCACCTTATTCTGGTGGATTACCTAAATATATTCTTTGTATATGCAGTGATCTTTCGTATAACAACTTCACTGTTGGAAGCTCAAGAAACTGTCAAGATGGCAACATGTAATTATAATGCATTTTTTTCAAACTTATTTAAATTATTATTTAATTTGTTTTATATTATGCAGGAACTTGTTTGGAAATTATTTCAAGGGAAATAACTCGTGAGTTTGAACAATACTTATGCATTTTGATATAAAAGTTTCTTCCGTATGTTCAATAATATTGTTTTATTCTCGTTACTCTACACTTGGTTTCATTGCTCTTTCAGCTCTGTTGTTGAATGTTTGAGACAGTCCTCTTGTCAAAAGAGTAAGTTACCTAATATTCAAAGTTATTATGGAGATGATTTTTGCTTTTACTATTGTTTGTAATTCAAACATCTTTTCCTATTAAAACATGGGGGCCTAAACAATTTTTTATGTTTGTCTAGACATTTTTCATAGTCAGTCTACACCATTTCTAATTTTCTAGCACACATTTGTGCAATTGTGTGTACTTTGACTTTTCCTTAAAAAATTATTGTTGTTTACTTGCAGCATGGTACTCTCTTCGTATAAATTGCGGTGGAGGAGAAGTAAATGTTGGTGGAAATGCCACATTTGAGGAAGATACAGATTCTGCTGGACCTTCAAGATTCTTTCAAAAATCTAATACAAATTGGGCTTTCAGCAACACTGGTCACTTCATGAATGATGCGCGTCCATATAAATCCTACATTTGGAAAAATTCATCTACTCTCTTTATGGAAAATTCTGAACTCTACATGAATGCCCGGCTTTCTCCAATCTCTTTAACGTATTATGCATTTTGTATGGGAAATGGAAACTACAAAATAAAACTTCATTTTGCGGAGATTATGTTCACTGATGACAAAACATATAGTAGCCTGGGAAGGCGCTTGTTTGATGTCTACATTCAGGTACTATTCAACTAACATAGTAGTATAGTTCTCAAACTTGAGTTAATACGTGTTTGAACTATAATTTACAATAACTGGTTTCAACTAGCTAGTCTTAGATTGCTATCAGAGAAAGATGTGCACGCAAACCGTACTTGAATCTTGAACTGTTCTTGAAGATTGGGTTACACTAATGCAGGGAAAGATGGTGCAAAAGGATTTCAATATTGCAGGTGAAGCAGGAGGAGTCGGTAAGGCAATAGTAAAAAACTTCACCGCTGCTGTGACTAGCAATACTCTGGAGATACGTTTCTATTGGGCCGGCAAGGGAACATATGCTATACCTGCTATGGGAGTCTACGGGCCCCTTGTATCAGCTATATCTGTTGATCCCGGTAGGTTGAAAACTTTCGTAAATTTATTCTTATTACCAATCTTAATATATAGTTGAGACTTGGCGCATATTAAATTTGCTATTCTTTTCTTCATGTAGACTTTGTACCCCCAATGGAAAATGGAAGTACTACCTCATTATCAGTTGGTAAAATAGTTGGAATTGTGGCAGCAATAACATCTGTTATCTTGCTGGTTCTCGGTATCCTTTGGTGGAAATGCTGCAAGGCAACAAGAACCACAACGCCACAAGGTATCTGCAAAACAATTACTCCGTATTATATTGTTGTTGTAACTAGGAAAGGACTAAGTGCACAAAGTTACGACCAACAGTGGAAATAGTGTCCAATGCCAGTTTACCATTTTATGTTCTTAGGATATGAATATGCCTCAAAATGTGTGGTTCTTTTGCTTTTGTCACTTGTACATTTTCTCTACATGCTATTGTTCATCAGGCATTAAAACAATATTTAGCGCTTATTGCTGCAACGATAATTTTTCTTGTTTGATACATATAATGTTTCCTAGGCTGCCATATATGTGATATATAATGTTTGCAAATTCCTTAAACACATTTCTCATCTAAATGTATATTTTGTGATCCGCAGATGATCTTGAGGGTGTAGAACGAAAAACTGGTATCTTTACCTTGAGCGAAATTAAAGCTGCCACCAACAACTTCAGTGCTACTAATAAAATTGGAGAAGGTGGCTTTGGTCCTGTTTACAAGGTATTTTACATACACATATAATGTTTCTTATTTATTATATATATGTTCATTTGAATTCTTTTTCTAAATATATAATCCTCCCCGGCCTCCAGGGCGTACTGTCTGATGGCACTGTAATAGCTGTGAAGCAGCTTTCTTCCAAATCAAAGCAAGGAAATCGAGAGTTCGTGAATGAAATTGGCATGATTTCTGCTCTTCAACATCCTAATCTTGTGAAGCTCCATGGTTGTTGCATCGAAGGAAATCAATTGTTGCTAGTATACGAGTACATGGAGAACAACAGCCTTGCACATGCTTTATTTGGTGACTTTTTCATTCACCCTACTGCCTTTCTTAACTGTGTGCTTGGTCTCAAAGTACCTCTGATTGATTAAGCTTCATAATTTTGTGTTGTGATTTGAAGGCCCCGAAGAACACAAAATGAAACTGGACTGGTCTACAAGGCAAATGATATGCGTAGGAATCGCAAGGGGTTTAGCTTATCTTCATGAAGAATCCAGACTCAAGATTGTTCACAGAGACATTAAGGCTACTAATGTGCTGCTCGATAAGAATCTTAAACCCAAGATATCCGACTTTGGTTTGGCCAAGCTTGATGAAGAGGATAATACCCACATAAGTACAAGGATTGCAGGAACTTTGTGAGTTACTAAATACTTCCTCCACTCCAAAATGACTGTCTCGTTTCTCTAAAAAAGTTTGTTCGAAAATAAGTGTTGATGTTCATTTTTTGGTTAGTTATGTTTAAAATAGAAACAACATTATGAAGATATGTTAGTTAGATACCTTACAGTTTGATATAACAATAGCACACAAGTTTCGTCCCAACTAACTTGCCCCAAGTATGTGTATATATCTCACGCTCTGTCCCAAAATAAGTGTCCTTGTTTCTAATTTGAGAAAAATTAAGAAGTCAGTTAATGTGGTATATTTACTCTTGTATTCTCACGGGAAAGAGGACACTAATTTTAGAGCAAAAATTTAAGAGCAACAAAACACTTATCTTGGGACAGAGGGAGTATTTGAGTATTTCCTTACTTTCTGTTTGTTTATGCGACATTGGTACTATTTTCTCGAGTTAAATTCAATCATGTTTGATACGTTATATAATCTTGATTTCGCAGTGGATATATGGCACCAGAATATGCAATGCACGGTCATTTAACTGATAAAGTAGACGTCTATAGTTTCGGGATCGTTACTCTGGAGATTGTTAGTGGGAGAAGCAACAGAAGTCGCGAGTCGGAGGGGGAGTGTTTCAATCTTCTTGACTGGGTACATAATTTTAACCCCTCACTTGAAATTAAGGATTCATTGTCAATCAAGTACTCGTCAAAAGATTTCTCATTGAGTTACTGCATTATATTTGTAGGCACTTGTATTAATGGAGAGAGGGACTCCGATGGAGCTGGTTGATCCGAGCTTGGGCTCAAACTTGAAGAAGAAAGAGGCAATGACAATGATCAATGTGGCTCTCCTGTTTACTAAAGCCTCTCCAGCTGCAAGGCCCGCCATGTCTTCCGTTGTGAGCATTCTCGAAGACAAGATTGCTGTTGACGAGCTGATGATTTCCAAGTCAAGTGTTTCAGCTGAAAATATGAAGTTTAAGCAAGTAAAGAATCAACATGATGAGCGCAGCGAAGATGAGATTTCAGTGACAGCTTGCATTTTAGCAGTATGACCACAGATAGGCCAATTTCTGCGGATCTTTATTCAATTCATTTGGATTCTGAGTACCTGGAGAATAAAGGTTCCTCATCAAACTGTCTCAATAAGTCATCAATATGATCCATCAATGTCTTACGCCTATTTTTTGCCTTGTTCAGAGGTAAAGGCGAATTGAGCTATCTCCTCAGGTCTTCTTTTGAGCTTAGTCACGCGCTAAGTGAACTACCAATGCGGTGCACTGGAATTTACCTCTGGCATGTCTACGAACTCAATGTAGAGAAAGTGAAAGTGTGTAAAGAGTTTGTAATCAACATATATATCGTTGCACCATAGAGTGTATTTATAGTGATGGGATCGATGTGACTCGTCAATTATGATTGGTGGAGAGTTTCAACTGATAATTATGAAAAGATACATTGAAGTTGGTCGTGCATATGTCTATACGAAGTTAAGAGCCAATTATTACTCCCCCCGTCTCGAAATAAGTATCTTATTTTTCTTATATTTTTGTTCTACGATGAGTATCTTTTTAAGTTCTTTAGTAAGTTAGTTATGCTTAAATTGTTAATAGTATCTTTGTAATAAATTAGTTAATAATTCTTAACACATAACTATAAAAATATAAGTAAATATAACACATTAACTAACTTCTCAAATCAGCGATAAGAACACTCGGGTGTATGTAACATCAACAAACTTATACATATAGTTATTAAGGAACTACATTTGCCTACTGCTTGGTTTGTTCCTAAGCAAGTGTACATTACTGGTAGGGGTGGCAATTCGTGTTCACGGGTTGTGTTCATGTCGTGTTGAAAGTTTAGTATTATGTTAAATGGGTCAACACGAACCCGACCGGTTTATCAAACAGGTTTAAAAACGCGACACGAACACGACTCGTTTATGAGCGAGTTGACACGACATGACACAACTAACACGTTTAAGTAATTGATTTCAAAATTATACGACCCGACCCGACACATCTACATAAATGGGTTGATAGTGACACGACATGACACGATATATTTGACTCGTTTAACTTATATGGGCAATTTTTTACGCGATATGTTTGAAAATTTATATTTTATCCTTAAATAGGTGGGTTAATAAACAGGTTACTCGACCCATTTATGACCTGTTTAATTTAACGGGTTAGGCGGATTAAACGGGTTCGGCACGAACACGACACGATTATTAAACGGGTTGAGATAGTCAACACGAACCCGACACGAACACGATAATGTTGAACCCAAACCCGCTTAAACTCGTGTCATGTTCGTGTCGTGTCATGGGTTATGACTCAAATTGCAAGCCCTAATTACTGGACTTAAATTGATTAGATTTTCACATTTAAACTTTTCATCCAACATAAAAAACAATGCAATCGACGACCTAAACCAAAACACTCATTTGGCGACTTAGAGGTTATAATTTATAATTTTCATGAAATTTGTAATCTTTTATAACTATAAATTATTCCTTTCGTCCAAAAATGAGTGTTCTCCTTTATATTTTGAGAATTATTAAGGATGAGTTAGTTAGTGTTGTATTATTACGTTTAAATCTCTACGGACATGTATTCTAACAAACTCAATGAATACTAACTAACTAATCATAGAGATGTTATTGATAATTTATGTTATAAATAACTTCTTAAAAAAAAACGAGAACACTCATTTTGGGAAAAAATGCAAAACAAATATGATACTCATTTTGGGAAGGAAGGAGTATAACATTTTCATTTGATGAAATAACTTGAATACAATCTTACGAATCATGACTTGTGAATATTGATGACTTGTTTGTTAGTGTTTTTTTTTTTTTTTTTTGAAACTTGTTTGTTAGTGTTTTATTTGATCTCAAATTTAATATTTGATTTTTTGAAAGCAATAAAACAATGAGCAGCAAAATGAATCTCTTAATTTAAACTTATTAGATATGGTAATTTATTTTATTACCCAAAAAGTTACCTCAACTTTATCATTTTAATAACCTCCAAGGCCCAAAATTTTATTTCACTTGGGCCTAAAAAATGTTAGAACCGAACTTGATTAGTAGTGAATTCGCTCATTCTTTATTCTTCCTTTGCAAACAACATCCAGCTCAAATGTGCCATTCCCTGTAACTTTTTCTACATCTTGAATATAGAGAAAAGTCAAGGTCATTTTAGAATACTGACAAAAAAAACGATTTCTCAACATCTGTCTTATAAACAAGCAACTCACCTCAAAACATTAGAATTTTCAATTTAGATTGTGAATTTGAATATTATTAATGGGGTTATTTAGTTTTGTCTCCCTTAAATTTGACATTTTTTTGGTTTTAACCTATGTATGTCTTTATTCGCGTATTGTTCTGGCCTTGAACTTTTGAATTCTATCATTTTACCCCTAACGACATGTTAAAATAATTTTCCACCAAGACGTCACTATTTCCTGACACATCACCCTTTGTTACTAAAACATAGCGTTTTGTGCTACTCATTCTTCTTCAACACGACACTGAGAAAGAGAGACCAAACCGAAGCTTGAATACAGTAACACTATTTTTCTTTATTCCACCATCAATCTTGCCTCTTTTGTCAACGAATCAATCTATAATATATTTAATTCAAATCTAACAAACTTTCACACACTTCAATAATCGACAACACAAAGAGTAGCAGTAGAAGAAGGTTCTAGGTTTTGCATGTACCAATTTT
>JAYMTK010002534.1:0-13706 GCA_036897405.1 Pelargonium myrrhifolium | reverse complement strand
CTTGTTCTTGAAAGAAAGAAAATAATGGAGAACAATAATTTAAAAACATATATAATTACTTTTCAGCTCTTATTTACAGTCATGAAGATCTCAACAACTAGAGCAGTTCAGGAAAATAAAGCAAATTTAAAAAAAAAAAGTTCACAAACCTCACAGAAGAGAGAAACTTCAAAATCTGGGTAGGCAGTACAGAGCAGACAAGTGGAGCAGGACATTCATATTTTCCAAGATGGACTCAGCTGAAGCTGAAGCAGAAAGATGAATAGAATGAAATTAATTAACTTTGGCTTTTGTTTTGTTTACCTCTCATCAGGTTAATTTGTAATTAATTTCACTTTTCATACTGAAAAAAGAGCTCAAATTGAGTGGCAAGGATAGTCTTTGTAGTGTACTTATGTTTCTTTGTTTATTATTAGTACTACTGATATCGAGGTTAAGATATTAATATATTACTGTGTTCAAAATTATATAGTACTTTAGTTAGGGTTGTAGTTTGCTGGTGGAATCAGTACCGATATTCAAGGAAATAGAGTTCAAATTACCAGAACAGATTCTAAATAATAGCAGTAAGACCTCAACTTGAAATAACACAACTCTGAGTTAGATTGCTTGAAATAGGGAACGACACATATTACTCGAAAAATTATAAATTAAGACCAAAAATGGTGACACGACATGTGCCCTCCGAATGTCATGTCATTTCCATCCCGCAAACTTTCCTACGATCTTGCTCCCAAAGTGCTACCCCACGAACTTGTTCCCAAAGCGCGCCCCCCAAGAACTTGCTCTCGAAGCGTGCCATCTCGAAGCTTGCACCCTCGGGCGACGCATGCCAAAGACCTTTGTCGCGCCAAAAGTTAAGTCCTCTTCTCAACCGACTTGGGTTGATGAGAAGACCTTCACAGTGACTGAATTGAGCTGATGGATATATTTTTGTCACAACAGGCTAAAGCGGTTGGATAGGTTTTGTCCCGAGGAAGCACTTTGTTTTTGCCTCGAAAGTCATTTGGTTGTCTCATCATTCATTGGGTTACTTGCGATGGCCCGAGGGATGCCACAAACTTATCCAACATAAAAGGCTCCCAATTCGCCTCTTTGAGTCACCTCTAAAGTTCATGCCTCGTGGGGTTATCTGAAAAGCTTCCCACCTTAATAAAACTCAACCAAGACATTCCATTCCACTCGAATACTAGAACACTACCCAAAATAGTAGAAGTTTTGATCATCTCTGTGATGCTTGTAGGCACAAGGGAGCTCTGAGACTCACTTGATGCCCGTAAACGGCGCACCCGAGAAGCTAGAATCCAACCCACAAGTGGGTCCCGAAGCAAACCCCATCTTGTTAACAACCAACCACGCATCGATACACGATAGAGATATTTTGTGAGTATATATACTCCTCTATTGGTAAGAGTAAAGGATCCACATTCATGTCATTTATTACTCTCAACTACCTTTCTACTTTTAAAACGCGCCTAGTTTTGTGATTTTAGTCGAGAGTTAATTCTCACGTCGAGGTAATGTCCCAAAAGCACATTCGTGATCTCTATGAATGACGTGCTGCTCCGCACAGAGCACAGATTCACAATCGAGAATCGATAAGCTTATTAAGAGAATGTTTAGACTTAGATTAACACGTGATAAGACGATAAAGACATTACAATGTGTCTGTCTGATCGAGTCAAGATTAACGCATCATATATTAACATACAGTTATATTAATAACTAATACTAATTAATAACGTCATAGTTAGGAATTCAAATGGAGTCTTAACATGGGACATGACAATGTGACGACAGACAACGAGGTCGTTGCATTTTACCAGAATTGTTACGTATGAATTATTGACTTTCGGTGTAAGCAGACAAGTTATTGCTATTTTTACTCCACACGGTAATCTAATAATAGAAAGCAGTTCAGGTAAACGAAAAACACCCCATAAAGGGTGATCTCGTAATTTCACTCCGCGACAAAATCAACCAATGCCACAGTGAATTGCAAAATCTTTATAAACCATGATTTGTGCAGAGAGATTTCAGGGACCGAAACATGAAGCCGACGACGACGTTGATTCTCGCGGTGGCTCTCCTGCTTTTCTCCGCCGTCTCCGCCGCCGAATATGTGCGGCCGCCGCCACGGAAGACCTTGCTCTTGCCGTGGAACCCCACCCAGTCCGGTTCTCTTCCCCAGCAGGTAACTTCATCAAATTGAATTGTTTTTGGCGAATCTTATCCAGATTTCTAATTTAGCTGATTTTTTCTTATTTAAGTTTTTCGGATAAGAATATATTAATTGAGATGAAGGAGTTTGATTAATTGTTGGAGTCCTGAAGAAGTAAAATCATAGTTGATATATTTTTTATTTTTAGTAAAGTTCACTGTTTATACACAAAATCTGGAGTGTCCATCAATACTGTTTCATAAGATTGACTCATGTAAAAATAAATAAATATTACCACCAAACTTTGGGTAAAGTAGCAATGTGTTTTCCAACTTAACCTGAAGTCTCGATTTCGAGACCCAAGAATGCAATTATCCTTGGTAGGGAGAGTTTTGCCGCCGTTTCTAGCTCGAATGAGGATTTGTCTGAGTGTGATATGACTTAAAGGTACTGATCTCATGTTCATCGTGACCCACTTCGAAACCACATGGCTAAGACAAAAAAATAAAATAAATAAATAATTGAATTCAATCAAGTATAATGATTTTTTTTTTTTTTTTGTTAAACATGGAGATTAGAACCACCAACATCTGAATATTGGCCTGAAATATTTTGCTATTGAAATGCCAACTGCAGTTGCATATATCATTAGCAGGAGACAAGTATATGCGAATCACTTGGGTCACTGATGATAAGTCTTCTCCTTCAGTTGTGCACTATGGAACAGCACCTGGCAGATACAACTTTGTTGCTCAAGGAGAGAGCACTTCTTATAGTTATTTCCTATATAACTCTGGAAAGATACACCATACTGTGATTGGACCGCTGGAAAATGGTGTGGTTTACTATTACAGATGCGGAGGGGAAGGTCCCGAGTTTCGGTTTAAGACTCCTCCCGCTCAATTCCCCATCACTTTTGCTGTGGCAGGGGATCTGGGGCAAACTGGCTGGACTAAATCAACGCTCGACCACATTGATCAATGCAAATATGATGTATACCTACTTCCCGGTGATCTTTCGTATGCTGATTTCTTGCAGCAACTTTGGGACTCATTTGGCCGGCTTGTGGAGCCACTTGCTAGTTCAAGACCGTGGATGGTAACACAAGGGAACCACGAAAAGGAAAGTATACCGTTTCTTAAGGATGGGTTTCAATCTTTTAATGCTAGGTGGAAGATGCCGTTTGAGGAGAGCCGGTCAACTTCAAATCTTTATTATTCGTTTGAAGTTGCAGGGGCGCATATTATCATGCTTGGCTCGTATACAGATTATGATGAATATTCAGATCAATATAGCTGGCTGCAGGTTAGTGACCTAGTGAGGAAATGTTGGAGAATTTAGTTAGGTGACTTACCGGGATAAAGGTAGATCTAAGTTAAATGGAAAGTAGCGAGGAAATGCATGATACATCTTGATTGTTTTTGTGTTGTGGATCATTTTCTTTTGTTTCTTCATTAACCCAGTTATTCAAACAACTTGACCTTCTGTCCTGGATCTGTAGGCTGATCTCTCAAAAGTGGACCGGAAAAAGACGCCTTGGCTGCTTGTGCTATTTCATGTACCATGGTATAATAGCAACAAGGCTCATCAAGGGGAAGGGGATGAGATGATGGCAGCCATGGAGCCATTGCTGTATGCTGCTAGGGTGGATATAGTTATTTCAGGCCATGTCCATGCCTATGAGCGCACGGTATGCCAAATACCGACTGGTTCTGTGCACTATTTTCTGTCATCAAATTATTACACATTTGCCTTATAATTTGTGACAATTGATTCTACACAGAAACGAGTGAACAATGGAAAATCAGATCCTTGCGGTGCTGTCCACATAACCATTGGTGATGGAGGAAACAGAGAAGGTTTAGCTCACAGGTATGCCCTTGCCACAGTGAGCTTTTGAACATACAGAAATCAGAAACATGAAGAATAACAATTTTAGATTGTTTATTTTCTCTTGGCAACAACAATTAGCCTCTTGTTTGTTTGTAATTAACACGACAAAATTGAGACGGTCAGATTCAGTACAGTACTATGATGTCGGGACTGGGTGATGATGATCATCTCATCTTACATGCTGAGTTCTTATTACTCTGCATAAATATATTGGTTTTCTTTAAAAAATTCTTGCTCTTTCTTCTTTCGTGTGTGTTGTCAAATTAATAATTTGTTTTATAGGCCTGAATTCCAATGGATATTTATTACTTGACAGGTATATATATCCACAACCAGAATGGTCGGTCTTCCGTGAAGCAAGTTTCGGTCATGGCGAGCTCAAATTAGCGAATTCAACTCATGCTTTCTGGAGCTGGCACAGAAACGATGATGACGAGCCAGTGAAATCAGATCAGGTGTGGATAACCTCTTTGGTCAGTTCCGGATGTGTTGCTGAGAATAGCCATGAGCTGCTCCGGAAGATATTACTCGAATCTTAAAATGTAATTACAATTTGCATTGTACATATGTTATCTTTATACTAGTGTAAATATTTCACATAAAGGCGTTGAAATATGGTACATCGACTTCTATTTCCCGTGAACTGGGTATATTGTATCATGTTTTCCTTTCAAGGATTGTAGTTGTCTTTGAACAACGATTATAACATATGTAGCTGTATTTGTCATGAATTTTATATATCTCAATAGATAAACATAATCTATGAACTCTATGTTTTTGTCAGTATCATTGTTAATGCTACCATACAGTGAGCCTCAAATCACTTACAACCATAACTTGCTATGTTTCATCTAGCAGGGGAGTTCATTCCATTCTATTAAACACCATCAACACTCACAAGTTTCTGGTATACAGGCTTCTACAGCACAAAGGCAACAACGGGCGGAATCATGGGATCATAATTTTATAACCGATATAAAATGAAGGATGTTGATACAATCCCTGGCATAAATAGAAAATACTGGCTTAGATTTACATGTGCAGCATAAGAACTGACCTGACCTCAAAGTTGGAGCAAACACTGTCTCTGTCGAAAGTTAGCACCTCCTTGCTCTTGATCCTTACTGTTTCTGCATTCTTCCAATGGTTGCTGATGTTCTCCAACCTGGACACAGTTCTTGACTCTGGAGACGGACACAGTTTAGAAACCTAACAAAAGAATTTAGATTGAACACTCTGGTTGAAACCATCTTTGTTAGAATACGGGGAAAGAAGTAAATACAGCACAAGCCTAGACTTGTTCATGATAAAAAGTTAACAACAACAGGCCATAAATATTCCAATAGGTTACATTAAAACACAAGCTCTATACATGCATAACCATTAGAAGCTCACCTCACAAACTACTAGTTACTTCATCAGACCATCAGAGAGTATGTGATACGCAAAATCATGAATGATGTTTAGAAACTCTAAAGGGAACGAATACAACTCTGGGATTCCTTAACGAAATGTTTTATATGTTAACAAAAGATTGCATCCTCAAAGCAAGCCGTATAATTAAAAAGACTTACTCTCTAAAGCCTCTTTACTTAATCTCTCATCTTTGCACCGCCTCTGATCTTCAACCATGGACAAAAACACAGTCAGCAAATCATCCAATTCTTCACATCTATCTCCTATCGCCTTCATTGCATATACAATGCTCTCTATGGTGGACAAATAGCCAGCCTTTGGCTGATTTCTCACTTCACCATACAAGCTCATCTTGTCCAAATCCAGTCTCAAGTGAGGCAACAGCTTCAGCCATGGATTCTCATGGTACATTCTCTTTGCTTTTGCCCATGTTCCATCCAAAACAATCAAATTGGTCACCTCCATCCTGTTCAACTGAAGATCCTCAGCACCAAATGCTTCTTTACTAGGAAATAGAAGCAGAGTTCCAGGTGGAACCTCGAGTACAAATTCTTCATGCTCTTCCATTTCTATGCTGTCTCTCAACGGACTCTTTTGCAGCTTTTTCACAACAAATCCTTTTGCCAGAGCATCCACTCCCGGCAGAGAAGGCAAGACTTCACCCAAATCCAGCTCCTTCGTATCAGTTTCTGTCTTACAAAAATCATTTAACGAGATAATGGAACCATACTTGTTAATGCTAAAGGTTATCGCCAGTTTATCCACTACTTCTTCCGTAAATGCAGATGCTTCCATACTTGTATCCAAATCGGGCGGTTTCACAAGAGAGTTGATCCAAATTGAATCCTTTTTAGCTCTCAATATCCCACTAAGATCATCACTAGAACTACATTCTACACTAGAATCAACAGATCCACTGATTCTCTCTTCTTGGCACTCCAAAAACTGCTTCAATTCCAAATTCCCAACAATACCATTCCCTGAACCCAACCCATCATTTTGCATCAAAACTGGCTTCTGGGTTTCCTCAAATTCCAAAACTTGAGCAGAATCAGAACCATTCCCAGAACCCAACCCATCATTTTGCACAAAAACTGGCTTCTGGGTTTCCACGAATTCCAACACTTGAGCAGAATCAGAACCATTCCCAGATCCCAACTCATCATTTTGCATCAAAACTTGCTTCTGGGTTTCCTCAAATTCCAAAACTTGAACAGAATCAGAACCAATCCCACCCGGTTCGAGCAACCGAATATCGAACCGGGCACCAAAATGAACATCAGAAACAGTAACTACAGTAACATTCTTGAGCCCTATCTTTGCGATTCTAGCAGAATTGAGAGGGTGGTTCCTCTCCCGACTGTGCTGAAGAATCGTCACACTCACCTTGCTCTCAAGAGCCGGGTTCCGGAGCCGAATACAGAGGCACAGACCGGCCGGTTTGGTGCAAGACGGGCACGTGGGTCTTTTGGATCCGGACATTGACACAGTGACCACCATTTTCAGAGCTCGACGAAGCTTGGGTCTTCGCTTGGGAGCAAAAGGAGAACACAATGGGTTGCTCCGAATCGGTAACCGGGTCTCGGGCCAGAAATGAATCAGCATTTTTCAATTTCTCAGATAGGGCATCAATTTTTTATTAAGCCCTAGCGGGTCATAGCAAGTTAGCCACCATCATTTTTGGATGGCAAAGAAGGACGGGTAAATAAGAAATTTCGAGGGCAAGTGGAGAGCAAAATTGGAAAAATAAAAAGAATCAAGGTTTGAACTTTCAAAAAAATCACCCATTTAGTCTTTCAACTTTAAATAAGGGACTTAAATCTCCGAACTTCAATACTTTAGGTCTGAGATGTCGTTAACTCAAATAATGCTTAAATGGATTATTCAAAGTTGAGGGACTAAAACAGTGACTTTTTAAAAATTCGGAAACTTACCCGACCTTTACAGAGGCATAGACCGGTTGGTTTGGTGCCCAACGAGCACATGGGTCTTTTAGATCCGAACACATGACCACCATGTGCAGAACTCGACGAAGCTTGGGTCTTCGCTTGGGAGCAATAGGAGAACACAATGGGTTGCTCCAAGTCGGTAACTGGGTCTCGGGCCAGAAATGGATCAGCATTGCTCAAATTCTCAGATAGAGCATCAATTTTTTATTAAACCCTAGCGGGCCATAGCCATCATTTTTTTGGAGGGCAAAGAAAGAGGGTAAATAAGAAAATTCGAGGGCGAGTGGAGGGCAAAATCGGGAAAATGAAAAAAGTGGAATTGGTAAGAAATGAACAACCAACAGTTGACCAACGGCACGCCACGCGCCATTACAGAGCTACACAACAACCTGTGAAGCTCCCTCTGTTGATTCTGAATTTTGATCCGCGAAATCGGTGTTGCGATTTTCCGAGAAAATCCGAACTTTTTGTTTTCCCGAGAAACCCAATTCGACGAAAATGCATGATTTCTGCTTCACGATCCCGTACGGGCTGATTCTGGTGGGTGGAGGAGTGATTGGGTATGCTAAGAAGGGGAGCATGGCGTCGTTGGGTGGGGGTGTGGGCACTGGATTGCTGCTCATTCTTGCTGGCTATTTGAGTCTCAAGGCTTTCGAGAAGAGAAAGAACTCCTATCTGGCTTTGATTATTGAAACTGGTATCAATATCTTTTTTTTATATACAAATAATGCTTAGTTTTTGTGTTTGTGTTTTGGGTTATGTCAATGAGTTGAATATTTGTATATAGCATTAATTTTCTGTTTTTGGTAGTTATGGATCTCATATCTGATACTTCATTGAATGTGCAACTAACATTCTTTGATGTCTTATTATAAGATGCAACTTTTAGCTGAAGCTTTTAATCTTTATCAGTGTAGTGATTTCAACTTTTAGGATTGGTTAGTTTATGGTATTGATGGTGGGTTATGAGAAATGAGAAGTGGGCAGGAAGTTGATATATCTGTTTGATCAACTATAGTGTCTGCTGTGTCAGAATAATTGGAGGGAGGGAAGTGGAAAAATAGTCTAACTGGTTGGCATTAAAAAAAATTAGGTTAACTTGGCTTACATGAGGAGACTAACCCTTTAAAACCCTAGCAATCTCAAGGAAAAGACTAACTGTAGCTTTTTTCAGCATGATCCTTAGATCTTAGAGCTTATCTTAGTATGCTATTCTGTGTAGATTAACATAAGGACCAGTTTGAATCTACTAGGAGAATAGGAGTTATATTGCCGATCTTATAGTGTAGATTGTATCTCGAAGCATCTTGTAGGGAGAAAAATATGATATAAGCTTTGTTTGCCCATGTTAGGGTGAAAAGGCAGTTAACTTGATTTTTAGCTTAGAAATTTATGTTGGAGTAATTTATCATAGGAAAAGCATCACCTGCTTCTGGTAGATGTTTTTTTTTCTTTCTTTCCCTTTTTCTTTTCTAATATCAGAAGGATCAGCTATTAGAATATACTATTGCAGTCAGGTACTTCTAACTGCACACTTAAAGTCTTAGTAAGGAAGACGTAGAGGAAGTATGTAATCATATCTATCTATTCCTATGTGTTCACTAACTCAATGGAGCTTACAAGCCGCTGCTATCTCTTAAATAACATAAGTCTTGTAAACGGCACTTAAAATAATTAGCTTTTGGCATATGTATACTTATCTATCATAAAGTTGAATTTGGCAGTTCCTTAGGAATCTTTTTGTTGTTCATTTTGCTTGAACGATTGAGGTGCTTATAATCATAATTGGTAATTTCTTGAGTTAACCTCCCTCACTAGCAACAATACTACTCTTTGAAGATAGTATGACCTCATAGTGCAACATATGCTATGAGATTGCGCTCAGTGGCTGAAATGCTCATAATTTAAGATTGCTCGCATAGGCATGCTATGTATGAACTATTTTGGAGTCTGTTCTCAACAAATTAGTGAAGGGTCTAACATTTGCCTTCTTATTCTTGCTCAGGATTGGTAAATTTGAGAGCAGAGGAAACTGATGATTTTTTATGTTTATCTATTTTTACAGTTTTGTGTAAAGTTAACATTGATTTTATCTGGTAACCCTTATGCATGGGGTTACTTAGGAGAAAGTAGATTGCTATATAGTTGAACTTGAAAAACTCCCTTATGGTTCACCTTTGAATATTGACCTCTCTAACTATTAGTCATAAAGGACAAGACAAAAAGAAGGGATTTTGGAGTTGAGTTTTAATGCTGTGTAGCGCTCAGCTCATTATGCATTTCTTGAGACATTGCTCTCCACAAAATCAAATAGGGGGAGGAGGAAATGCTCCATAAAGCTTTATCAGGCACAGCTGCAATTAGTTCTTGAAAACTTTGTACGAATTTTGCCAGAGTCAGTGTAGATTTTGTGAACAAATTGAATGTAGTTACACAATTTGTCTTATTCTTTTCCTGTTCATGTTGGTAATCATTATTTTGAATTCTTATTAAAATTTGTACTAATTCATTTGTCTGTGAAACAGTCTGTGCTGCTGCACTCACATTCATCATGGGGCAGCGCTATATGCAAACATCTAAGATAATGCCAGCTGGTATTGTTGCCGGGATCAGGTTAGTTGAGAATAAGCCATGGTTTCAAATGCTTATGGTTGGTCATGGTGGATATTTGTGACTGCACGATATGACTACAAACTTCTTGACATTATTATATAATGAGTATTATAGTATACAGCATGATAAACAATTAGCTGACATATTTCATATCTTCTACATTTGCATCATACCTTACGCAAATCGTGATGGTTTCTGAATTTTAGTTTGATGGGATCTTTTGCATGTCCACCTCACCTTTTTATTTGTACTTTGTGATTGAACTCCATTTCGTTTGTTTGAACAATCTCATTCTTTTCTCTATGACATCGTATTGGCATAACATTTGCAAATGACATGCTTAATGCTTTAGCCTTTAGAATATCAAAGGATTCAGAAAGCATTTGTATTAAAAAAATATTGGAATCAAGAATGGGAATGAGATTCTCATTCCAGAGCAATTCTCATGACCAAAAGATCCTAATCCAAAAATGAACTATGAGAATCTTGTTTCCATTCCGACTCTTGATTCTCATTCCTGAAGAAAAATTCTAATCCAAACACTACCTCAGTTATTTTCTTGATTCAATAAATGAAATGGGCAAAAAGCTTTACATTGCAACCATTTCCTACCTCTGTCCTTAATATCTGTAGCTTTCTAGTTTTGTTTTCTGTTTAGTCAATAGTTGTCTTTTAGGAATTTTGTTAAAAGTTTAGTCAATTGGCTTATTTTGTTTGCTTTGCTATTAACCAATTTCATATGAGAATGTTTACAGTTGGTGAAACATCTAGATGGGTATAATGGCATTCAGTTGGAGCTTCTTAATTTACAACAAATTATAAATAATCTGGTTACTTTTGAATTTTTTGAATGGATCATAGAGTTGACATTAGAATTGAGTGATGTTTGGCAACCATCAAACAGAGCAGAGCCAAGTCTATTTCTTTTTGGGTTGTTTTGAAGTTTTAGCATTGAAGTTCATAGTTTACTGAAATGTGCGTGTGGAGATGGTTATGGGAAGGAAGAAGCAGCGGAGTGAATATTTTGAACTGCAAATTAATGGTTCTTGCATCGTTATTTGCTGTATTGGGAAAGCACCAGTTACTATACTGATGGTCTGAAATAGTTATTTCCAGCATCTTATTATGTTATGGAAGACTACACGCTTGTTCTCTTCGACATCCACTGAGTGGTGCATTGTTTTTTCTGTACTATGATATATAGTATAGAACTATGTATCTACCTTGTCATGACAATGTTGTTCATTTAAGAGTTCCAACAGTAACCATTTGGTTTGTTTGCAGTGTTCTGATGACTGGATTTTATTTGTTCAAAATTGCAACCGGCGGCAACCATATCCCACCGAAGGTCGAATAGTGGTTTTCCATATACTAAACTGAGAGATGGTTTGATATATATCACACAAATCCAGATACTTCAATTGGATGACTATAGATACACTTGATGATCAATGTTGTATTGGTGTGAATTGTACTACGTGATTACATGTTTGTATGAACCAATAGATGTATCATCTTAGACAGTGGGAGGGTCTTTTTCTCTGAACACTCTCATGTACCAGTACTTAATGCTTGCTTTTTACAAATGTTACTTAATGATGGTGCATAAAATATTACACGAGTCCAAAATCAGAGGTAATTGCACGTGCACCTCCAGTACTTTACACGTTTTGCACATGAATACTCTAAATTTTTATTTTAACTTTCGACTACCTTGTACTATGCTGGGAGGCCTCTCCGTCACGGAATATTTCATTTTTTAACGGAGTATTCCACTTTTTGATCACGTGTCATGCATATGACCAAATTTTTTTCTTCCAAAAAGTCCATTTTGCCTTTCTTTTTAATTTTTTTTAGTTTTAGAAATGCAAAGAAGACGATTCACCTTCTTTTTATTTATTTTTTTAATTATTATTATTTAAATGTTTTTAATCAATGTTGTATTGGTGCGGACAAGGGCAATTTGATCTTTTCGACACTTAACTGACGAAATATGGACGAAGAGCCCCCCGACATAGTACATGGTAGTCGAAAGTTAAAATAAAATTATAAGGTATCCATATGCAAAACGTGTAAAGTACATGGGTTCATGTGCAATTACTCCTAAAAATTATTCGTAGAAATGATAGGTAATTGGTTAAAATAAAAATCAGAACATCACTTATTTTCATAAGTGGTCGTGTTTTGTTAGTATTGTGCATTTTATTTTATATCAACAAGCGTACAAACGCGAGGCTCGAATTTGAGACATCCAAGGGTCAAGCACCTTAAACCATTTGCCCAAGATGTGTGTTTGTAAGTGCATTTCTTCTTATATCCCCAAATGTATGTGGGCATTACGTGGGTCTTAGGCGACGAACGATCGATTAGATTTTGGACGGATAATTGGTTGTCGTCGCTAAAATCGTGCTCCATTGTGATTGTGTATCCCCGATTGTTCAGTTTGGCGTTGAATAAATCAGGGTTGGTTTGTGAATATTTTAACTTGGGTTGGGTCGTTAGTTGTAGAAAGGTGCTTAGGGCCTGGGAAGTTGAAGACCACAATGTCCTCCTCTCTCTATTTGGGCAAGTTCATCTTGATCCCTTAAAAGTTGACCACTTTACTTGGACTCATGACCGGAAGGGTCTCTTCTCCGTCAACAAAACAACCTCCCTCCTCAACGACCGGTCTCTCCAAAACACCCCTCCGGCGATTTAGTGTTCACAGATTGGAAGTTTGTCTCTCCCCCGAAGATCCAAACTTTTCTCTGGTTTGCGGCTCTATACAGTCTTCCTACCTCATGCTTCCTTGAGTATCACGATGTTCACATCCCGATCAGTCAGTGTCTCTGCCGCAGATGCTCCTCAACTTTCGAAGATGGCTGCCATTTGCTCCTACACTGCCCCCACGCCGCCGTAATATGAGGCTTGGTGCTCCAATGGTGGAACATCTGTGGTACCCTCCAAGCCTCCGTGGTGGATCTCCTAGTGCAATGGTCCTCCATCTCTCAATCCCAACCAATCAAATTTTGGACTTTCATTTGCCATGCTACTCTTTGGAATTTATGGCTCGCCAGAAATCTTAAGGTGTTTGAGGATAAGGATGAATCTGCAGATGTCACTTTTGAGAAAGTTAAATCCTTCGTTTTCTCCATTATCTCATGTAGACTTAAAATCTCCTCCCCTTTCTTGGGTTGGTTTTTATCAGCTTGGTCCTCCATGTCATCTCGTGCTCTCTCGATGCCATGGATTGAACCTTCATGTACTTGTGCTTTCTATTTTTTTTGGCTTAAATACTTCAAGGATCCTCCATCTATTAGAAATTCATCACGCAGGTCCCTGAACTAAAAATTGGGCTCCACAGGTCCACAGACTTCTAACTATTTGGTCACGCGGGTCCAACCGTTAGTTTGCCCTAACGTTGCCATTAACTTTGCCGACTCGAATTAATTTTCTTTTTTTCCATTTATCCACTCAGCCTCCACGTCGGATCACGTGTCTTGCACTTGATGACACGTCAGCAGCCCTCATGTCTTCCCTATTTTCATTTTTTTTCCTGGGTTTTAGATTGGATCTGGTGTTGCTCTCTACTTCGTGCTTCTTCAACTCCAAGTACTCACCCATAGCCCAACACCCACACCACCCAAGCTCATCAAGTTTTTGCTATGGGAACCCAATCTCATCAAGTTTTTATT
>JAYMTK010002533.1:0-13706 GCA_036897405.1 Pelargonium myrrhifolium | reverse complement strand
GAGGATCGATCCTGAGACCTCATCCCACTTACAAAGCTGGATTAACCAACTGCGCCACCCTTAGTGGTTTATAGATTTGTACAGTTGAAGTACTATTTTCATTGATTATAATGATACAGTGTTGCTAAGAGATGGCTTCTCGTTTTCCTTCTTTGTAGTGTAAGCTTGATCATATCCTGCAAGATGATTCCTTTTCTGGTCATTTGGGGAGTTTCTTCAGCACAGTGGGGGATGCTCTTATCTACATGCTGGAACATTCTCATGTATCTTTAGCAGGTGCTATTCTGTTGCTTATTGCAGCGATTATATTTGTTCCCTCTAAAGTATCAAAGAAGAAACGGGTGATAATTGGAAGCCTTCATGTTGCTTCCCATCTGGCTGCAGCACTCATTCTAATGTTGCTTTTGGAACTGGGTATAGAAACATGTATCCGGCATAATTTATTAGCCACTTCTGGTGAGTTTTTCTTGTTACACCACTTCTGTTTTGTAGACATGAGACGTGTTTGGTGTGATTTTGTGTTACATATAGACACATGTCATGTATATGATTGTTGGGTGTAAATGTAATCTTAGAATGGAATGTGTCACAATAAAGCTATTGAGATAAGACCACTCGTCATCTGAGTAAATCTGTGTACTGTTAGTTATTTATTTACATACCTATTTGTTTATTTTGAGCTTGATTCCAATTGGATAATGATGTAACGGCCAAGGATAGGCTTTGAGAATATGTTTGTGCTGTATGCACTACTTGACATTCTTCATCTTCATGACATCACTGCTATTGTAAACAATCCTTGGCATTCCAGAAATTAGTTGATTGATATGGTTTTAAATGTTGTGGATTTTCAGGTTACCACTCTCTATATCAGTGGTACCAATCTGTGGAGACTGAGCATTTCCCAGATCCAACTGGACTTCGAGCTCGTATGGAACAATGGTCACTTGGCCTCTATCCAGCGTGCATCAAGTATCTCATGTCTGCATTTGACATTCCAGAGGTGAAAATACTTCTTTATAAATGTGGTTCTTCTTATACCTTATCATTTTAATTGAAAGGCTAATCACTATCAGGTCATGGCTGTCACCCGAAGCAACATCTGCAAGGATGGGATGGAGTCACTCTCCCGCGGGGGTGCTGTAATATATTATGCTTCGGTCTTCCTATATTTCTGGGTATTTTCAACTCCTGTGGTCTCCTTGGTGTTTGGGAGTTACTTGTACATCTGCATTAATTGGCTTCACATGCACTTTGACGAAGCCTTCTCTTCACTCCGCATCGCTAATTACAAGTCATTCACGCGTTTCCACATTAATGATCATGGTGATCTTGAAGTTTTCACCCTAGCGGTGGATAAGGTAAGAAACCAACACTGGCCTTCTTTGTGGTGAGAATTCTAGGAGGGGGATCTGGCAAGCTCATAGCTTGCAACCATGTGGTATTTCTAGAAGTGGAAGGGGGCAACATAGAAGTTTTAATTATCATTTAGAAAAAATGACTTGTTGTTCTGTACAACCCCATGACGGAGTTGTCAGTCAGTGCCATTTCAAAAAACAGGAAGTGATATCCTGTAATAACATTGGATTGGACCTCAAGTGAGGTTGGTTTATTTTCACTTACGCTATTTGTCTAGTGTTACTTGCCTTTGGCAATATTGCGAGGTTGGATTAAGCAAATTGAACCAAAGTCTTGATAGGATAGGAGGGGTTTTGTTCTAGACAAACTATGCAAGTTGTGTGAGGAAATTCTGAATTGGATCCTAGCTCGCAGCTAGATTGTTCCTGATTTGTGTTCTATTAAACATCTTTACTTGCAGGTCCCAAAGGATTGGAAGCTGGATCCTGATTGGGATTCCGAGATGAAGCAGCCACCGCTGTTAAGCCATCATAGAAAGTCACCTAGCAAATGGAGTGCAGTTATGGCTCAACAGGATCCTCTAAGTACTGTTAGAATTGTTGATCAATTTGTTATTCCCCAAACAGAAATACAAGATATTGGAGCATGTAATGGGTCAGTAATTAGCTGATCCCGAGCTCATCAAAAGTTGTAACATCATTGTAATCCTCTGTTTATCTGAAAGCAGTTGACGGAAAATGAGAAGGAAAAAAAGGAATAGAGAGAAATTGTAAATTGTTACATGTTTAGCATTCTGAATCTGCTCATGTCTGTTTGCTGACTCTGACGACGTCATGTGTGACTGTCCTTTTTGTTAGTCCCACATGGACACAGTGCAAGCTATGTAATTATGTTGATCCAATCAACCAATTATACGACATGGATTTCTGATTATCGATGTGAAGGTTAATATTAACTATTAACCGATGCTTAAGATCATTTAAGCAGGTAAATTGGGCAGGGCACACAAGGGTACAGAAGGAACCACAAACCCAGCACTCGTCAAAGACCTAGTAAGTTCGTACATTATGATTCATTGTTACTGGTTGTCCTTTTAGTTGCTATTGGTTCTGCTTATACATAGTGCCCGCGTTGTGGCATCTCTATATCAGATCAAGGTTAAGACTTATAGGTCCTTGGTTACTATTTTGACAAATACTTTGTCATCTAAAAAACTGGAAAAGGATGCATGGTTGACAGATTTTTAAGCATACATACCATATAAAACCGAGCATTAGGGTTTCCCCCAATGTGGAAGAGTGCAGCATCAGGACATCAGGCAAGTTTCAATCCTACTAGTGATCTGTTATCCCCATATTTTGAATACTATGTTTAGTATTATTAGTCTGATTGGAGAAACCTTGCATATGGCGTTGCTTTGATTTGTTTCAGTACATCATCCCAGTTCTTAACTTGCTCTGATAATGGCCCACTGTGTATCTGGATTTGGTTGCTCTGTAGGTCTTCATGTGGTAACCTTAAAAACTCTTGGACTTCATTAAGTGTCTGCAGAAGAAAATTTTGAACCTATTCTCATCAACATTTGAGAAAACAAGCCATGTAAATCTAAGGTTAGTAATAACTAATAACCTCTTACATTGTGGTGGTTGATAAGATCCTCATAGTAAAGAATCATGTGGCGAGTACTCTGGAAATATTCTATTGCATTCTTAGGTAAGTCCTCTGCTTGCTTCAAATCAGATATTACTGATGAAACATTGACTGTAGGCTTGTATTTTGCTAGTATCTGAGCCTGCAACCATTATTATCATAAGTATTGATATGAGATAATAATATCCGAGGGAGAAAGACCAATATTTAGGGACCAGACCTCCTCTGGAGCATGCACATGAGATTTGTGTGTTCCATTAAGCTGCTTAACATTCTTGTCGTATGAATTAGCGAGCACGGATATCAATCTCCGGAGCAGATTCCTTCTGAAGAAAAATATTGCAGAAACACCTTTCTCCCTGAAATAGTTTGCTATCTCTTTGTGATGATCCATCAAACCCTGCAAGATAGATTTAACCTTTCTTGAGCTCAGGGAAAAAAAAAAGGGTATGACCGACCTTAATTGGTTTTAACTGTACTAACTAACCTGGTTAAGCATCCATTTGAACCCAACTGCAGCTAAACACTCATTCTTGGAAGCACTACTAGACCAGTCAAGATTATACACTTTGTCCAATGTCTTCAAGATTGTTGTAATATTCTTTTTTCTATCCTTCACTGTGAAAAGCTCTCCATTTGAGCTCACATTGGTATGGTTATTCAGCAATGTCTCAAACCATCCGCTTCCTGATCTCTGCATAGACAAAATAGCAAAGAACCTAACGGGAACCCCAGCACATTCTTCCCTGTAAAAATGCCATGTCAGTCTCTGTGACACCGTACTATTTTACAGAATTAGGCAATGTTTGTTTACCTTTACCTGTTATATGTGTTGGGTTTTGGGTAATGCACATAGGTCGAGTTATCCCAATCTGCAGTGGCAGAGGAACCGGTGGGAGGCTTGTGAATCATTTTTACTAGTTTTTCGCCTTTTATGCTAAAACCAATTTGCTTCTGATAGATGGAGAAAATATAGAGCACACATGCCATAACGAAAAGAATCACCGGCATCCATGGAAGCAATGGAGATTTCTTTCGAACCTGCTGTTTCAATTGTTGCCAAGGAGATCATGTTATTATGAAGCAAAGATTTGTAGTATGGAGAAAATATGGTAAAGAAGTGACAGCAGCGAAAAAGCGTACAACATTATTAACCTTGTTGGATTTGTCACAAATATGTGTAGCCATGTTCTGATGTTTCTTGAAAGGATAGGAACGATAAAGAAGCTATTGTTCGTGTTACCCAACAGAATATCCTTTCACTCTTATTATCTTATCACAGGTTTCGTGATCATGTTTTTACATAACAATGTATTTTTTTGTGGGGTTCAAAGATGAACCAGCGGTAAAACAAATTGATGCATAGTTCTTTATACCATAATATTTGCACTTGAAGAATTACATTTACAACTTTTGATCGACACATTGTTTTGATCGCCTAATTTTATAATCCATGACTGTACAATTTCTTCGGAGGGCACGAGGATGCTGAAATGTACTGTTCTGCAGATGAACCAACAGTTTTGCGATTTTCCCAATAGTTCCTTAATCCTTTAAGTTTTGTTTTATTTTTCCTTTCTCGCGGATCACATGACAAAACTTGAGATTGATACACTCGTAGATAACCAAAGTCCTCCCTACATGTTCATCAGTTGTGGGTGCCAGTTTTTATACAAAAAAAACAAAATTTTTGGGTTTGGATACATTTTTTTTTTTTTTTTTTTTGTCACAGTTCATTTGTATCTCAGTTCAAATGGGCTTTTTGGGAGTACTATTATCATTTTCAACAAGGCATCATGGTTTTTAGGACTCACAAAAATAGAACATCCTTCGGACAAATTATATCCTTACAAGCAAGTAGTTTCCTTTCGTTTCCTGTATTGCATACATAAATGAACTCTCATCAGTGTGTGTATATATATATAAAATAAAATAAAAAATTGGCCATAGTCAAATTGGTTGCTGCAGCTTAGAAAAAGTGAAATGGTTGTTTTACCGCATTCCTGATGCAAATCAACTTCCCTACATTGCAAAAATCATTCACACTTTTCTTTTTTCTTTCTAATGAAGAAAAAGCAAAGAAAAAAAACGAGAAGATGAAATTTCAGAATCAGAAATAATAATAAAATCATTCATTCATTAACACCATAAACGATGTCTGTATTACAGAGACCTTGGTGGAATCCAGCACCTAATCAACCTCTAAGGAGCAAGGTAGTGACAAATCAGGATTGAATGTTTGTTTCTCCTCTCTTCATATATATACCAAAAGCCGAGATACTAATCAAGGAATATTGTGAAAAATACCTTGATAAGAGAAGGCATGAAGAGAGAAACAGAACATATACATGATCAGAGCTGCTACCTGCAAGGAGCTTAGGAGCTTAACCCTTACCCAACCAACTAAAATCCTGTCATTACATGAAAACATTGTATTGCCGATCAGCTGAGAAAATGCTTCTTATAATCAATACTCCAAAGTAATTGGCTGTTTTGTGAGGTATTCAGGAAACTAGTGTATTGGCAGAGGCATTGGGTGGCACAGAACAGAGGCTACCTGCAATGCAGAAAAAGGAAACTTTATCAGCTATCCTCCAATTTGAAACAATATAATAAGAAGTTTCAGATGATGATAACAGGATATGCTCCATTGCCTTGAGCTCACTGCAGTCATACTCTATAATGATGCATACAAACAAGATACTCATAGAACATCATGGCATCTGTGTACGTGGATCATGGGACCGTGTTGGTTATCAAGCAAAGAATTCACATATCACAACAATCTCAAGCAGTCTCGACAGATTTTCTTATCTATCGCGCATGCGACTTCAAAAGGCTGATATGATAGAACCTTCTGACAGGACATCTTAATAGTATTACAAGAGTAAGGTATATAAACCTTAGAAGGTATCTATTTTTTACCAGTACAAAGCAGAAAATGCACACCCGAAGTATAGCACAAAGATGCAATGAAACTAACATCAAAAATGTAAAATCATAGAAAAAAATGGAAAGAAAAAACCAGAGATAGAAGTGGGGGAGATTTTTTTTCTTCCAAAATTGACATCTGGCTGATAAAGATTGCAACTGAATAATGTGAACTTCAAAGGGTTGATAAATAAAAAGGTACATAAGAAGATACAATTTGGCATTCATGTAGTCAGCCCAAACATTGTTTGAGAGATGGCTTAGTTGTTCTTGTGAATAGAAAAAGTGAAGGTTTTGAACCTCAAAGAACTAATAAGTGAAAGGTGCATAAGTCAGCACAGACAGTAATGTAAGTCGCAGGAGATAAATGTGGAGAACTGTAAATCACATTAGATTATCTAAACAAGATGCAAAGTACTTCACAAGGAAAGGTCTATAAGTTGTTAAACACCAAATTGTCACCTTTATCATTTACCACTGACAATCAGAGCTGAGAACATGACATGGTGTCACTTTACAAGATGATCAGACGAACAATCTCTCCAAGATAACGGAATGACCTTTTTGTTTCATTTAAGGCTTTGTTCTTCACATCACGAGGCCAGTGCTGCAGAACATCATTACACACATTTAAATATCTGGTCAATAAGCCTCAAAAGATTTTTCTAATAATCCTAGGTACTAACCTCTCCGAGTTTATTGAGGTTGTCTCGCACGTTTCTCAGCAACTCAGGTACATCTCCCTCCCATCGGCAGAACTCCAGCTCTCTCCCATCCAGCAATTTCTCGGAAACCTAAACATAATTAAATAAAATTTAACTACAATGCACTATATGTATTACCCCTCTGTACCAAAATGAGTGTCGTGTGTCCCTTTTTAAGTGCATTTGCAGTAACAAAATCAAGGGGTTTTAACTACCTTAATGTAGACATTAACTTCGTACAAAGGACATATGACACTCATTTGGGTCAGAAATTTAAGAGAAACACGACGGTCATTTTGAGACAGAGATTACTATTGTTGTTGTTGTTATTGTTAATTGATGTTCATAGAATATAATAAAATAGAAGCAGAAAGATAGTAGATCAAACATAATACCTGTTTTGCTATCACTTGACCACCTGCTATATGTGAAAAATAAATATTGTAGAAATGGCAGAGGAACAATGGAGCACTCTTCTCTGCAATTTGCTCCAAGTACTTGGAGTAGGAAACTCCTGGATTGCTAGGTTCTGGAATCTCAATATCCTGTTGCCTAAACCATTCCAGATCTTTTGACAGAGCTTCTGAACGTTCCAATCCAGTTTTTCTGAAGTACACATCTGCAAGAGCAGATGCCCAAAAGATTATTATACAACATTTCTTAATTCAACTTTTGGAATAAACCCTAACTTCATTTTTCAACAACGACCTTGAAAATGACCCAAAAAAAGGTATAGATGTTCATAGGCAAAATGCATGTACAAGCCCTAATAGAGAGGAAGCAAAAAGGAACTCACAAGCTACATCATCAGATTCATCAACAATGCGCTCCACAGTTTCGAAAACGAGCTTGCTATCGACCAGATGCTTCAAAAACCCTTTCCTGCTGGGCTTCCAATCCTCCCCCTCTACTTCATCATCACCATTTCCGTCCGATGAGGAGACCTCACTCTCTTTTACTACGTCTTTTTCCGAGTCCTTACTCCCTCCTTCTTCGTCTTTTTCAGAAGCTTCTTTTGCCGAGTCCTCAGCGGAAGAATCTTCGTCTTTTTCCGAGTCCCCAGTCTCTTTTTCTTCGTCTTTTTCCGAGTCGTCAGCGGAATCGCTGATGTATCTACCTTTAATGTTACGGAGTTTCATGGCGACGAACCTCATCTCTTCGGTAATGCCCTTGCTCTCTCCTGGGTATAGCTTCCTGTATCTTACTCTCTTCTTCTGAATTGGTGGCGCAGCTGTTTTGATTGCCGGAGAAGGAGAGGAAGTGCTTTTAGGGGCAGTGCAGCACAAGACTAGCCTTGACTGCTTCAAGGACTTGCTTGGAAGAGGCGCGTTCGTGTGTGAAAGGAGTGGTTTTGGAGGAATTAGCGGTGATGCTACGGACCAAAGCGCCATAGTTGCAGAGCTTCGCAGTTGCGTGTTACTGGTACTGGATATGCCGCTGTTGCTGTTGCAAGAAGATGATGCGGACATGTGCGCGGGCTTGTTAGAAAGAGATGGACCAAGACGCCCTACGCCATTGGGACTGGACTGGGCTGGGCTGGGCTGGGCTTTTTTCAAGTCTTACACACATTAAAATGAGTGTCTTTCTATAAGTTTTTTTTTAAGAGCATCCATAATGAGTGTAATAAAGTGGAAGCATTGCGACCTCACTCATTATATCCAACTCCACAATGGTTATACTCTAAGGGTATAATATTATGGACTCGCTATTATAATTATAATATTATTGTAAATATTTGTATTGGGTTAGATTGAACAAATTTGACAAATGTCAAATATAATCATGGATTATGCATGTAATATATATTACATGCATAATACATGATTACCTTACAAAATGAATATTATATTACAAATCTCAAACTTCTAAGCTATTACACCTTTATTACACTCCCATTGTGGATGCTCTCAGTCATTAATGTATTTGAGCCTTGTTGTCAGTATCTCATAGACTTGACTTTATATTCAGCCAAACTATTACATAAACCACTCGAGTTTTCTTTTCCCTGCATTGGTTTAACTAGGTTTCCTTCTCTGCCTAGTTGCTATTGTTCAGGTCCACTCTAGAGCACAGATGTAATATATTCCATTTTTTTACTAACCTTGTAATATAGAGTGCCCTTGTGATTTAACCCTACCTTTCTGTTGAAAAATCCAAAGGAAGAAAAGAGGAAAGATGAAGGGTCTTATTTTGTTACTTGATAATAATTTTGCTTTTCTTCTATCTTGAGAAATGGCTTCCTTTATCATCTATTTTTCCTTGAGATGCCATTGTGAGAGAGAACATAGACTGAGAACCTTAATTCAGCTCTTGTCATATTAATTTTGAATCATGTGTATTATTTCTTCTTTAATTTTACATCAAACCAAAGTCGAAGCACTCTTATCTTCATTCAACTAATCCTGCACATCTTCTTTCTGGTCAACAATATCTGACAACATGGAATGTGTCTATTAAACAGCTTTTCCAATCGTTGCTTCTTTACAAAAGCAATCTCCATATGGACATCAACTAGCGACGCTGATCATATAATGATTGTTGGGTCATATTTCCATTATGCCGGAGGTTATGAACCTCCTCAGGTAATTATTACTCAATTTCCTGCGGACCTCTCTTAGTAATGACATGTAGCATTGTAGCTATGGGCAGTCTATCTTTTTTCTTCTCATTGATAAATTGTTATAAGTTTTAACATACATAATCTCTTAATCTATAAACCATCCCATCAAATAAGTAGAACATGTCACAATAACATGCTTTGTAGTGACCTATTAACATCCCCAACTTTAGGTCCAGTAGCAACAACAAAAAATCACGGCCTGTGCGCACACCGACACTACTTAACTCTAGAATGATGGGGATTAGTCTACAATTCGATAACGGATTATGATTAATTTGCATTTGGGTGCAGGCTGTGAACATATCTCCGAACCCTGGACGGTCAGATCCTATGTACATTGTGTACTCTAGAAAGTTGCTTGCAGCTTAAGAGATGAAAGGTACGAGTCTACATCTAATGTGAGATACAATGGATATGGTTCCATTTTGTAATGGCTGTGTATCCTGAATTGTTTTTTTAAACATAGAATGGATTATAACTAGACATTTTTTGTTTCTCCCCTGGAGAGAGCCCATTTTTACAACACTAGGCAAGCTTCTTGTTTCTTGTAGAATAATCATACACTAAAGAAAGTGATAGTGGGAAATCTTGAAAATTTTGAAAAGTGCTGCTTGGTAGCTCTACAGATGAGTGTGTGGAATTGGTTGCAACAGTATCAATCATAAAATATAGAGTCCACTGATATAGAAGAATCATTATTGTAATCTTGTGAAAAGAAAGTCATTTGGATTATATTCTCAGATGAAATCTACAACCCAACTTGTATTCCCTTCCTCTCCAAAGTCCCAACCATACAATTCAGATAAAGCAGAGCACAAGAATATGCTAAATCAAGGAATTAGAGGAAGAGAAACCAAAATTACAAATTGAGAGTGAACAAACCGAGCTCTGCAAATACTAGCGCTTGTTATGGCGAAAGAGGTCCTCCATTTGGGCATTCTTGTAGGCACTGCAGCCAATGACATAGATACATATTAGAATCACTATTGATATGATTAGAATCAGATTGGTTCTCCTCCATTCCTTCCTCAGGTTCCCCAGCAGACCCGCCTTGCAACTATCGCACCCGTAGCACAGCTGGCTCTGCTCGTTGCTCCACAATAAACAGTCCGGGTCAGCTGTCGGGTTTGCCGGGTTCAGCCACAGTGTTGGGTTCACATAGCCATAGCCACAGACTGTGGGAGGCTTACAGCAACCTGACTGTAAAAGGAGAACAAAAAAAGACACAGAAAGGAATCAACACCAACACCAATGACCAAACAATACATGACCCAAAGCTGGCATGCAATAAAGTCCAGTTGATTCTAGGATTGATTCTCTACTCATGATGACTTAATTAAGCTCAACAAAAAAATTAAGACATGGATCCATGAAAGTGATGGACACTACAAATTAGTTATGAGCGCATATATATGGGTCCTATTGCTACATTTTTAGAGGTCAAAGTGGTCCCTGATTCCACCCTTTATCTAGTGATTTCTCCACAGAACATAAAATATTGCAACATCCCATATCGAATCACTTTTGCTTCCCTCCACCAAATTGCAATTTTTTGTGCAAGTTTGTCTATAATTTTTTGTGAAAGCAATGTCTACAGATATTTAGCCAAAGAAAGTTATTTGGGTGTTGAGCAACAAAGTCTCCTTCTAAAAATTTAAACTCGTGAAAAACTCTTATTTGGCTCCTGCAAACCATATTAGTTATCCAACTGCAGTGAAGTAAGTGTAGAGAGCAAATTTTTTGAAATTATGTCAACCAAGTAAAAAATAACAAAGGTGTTAGACCCAAATGTGACATGTTGAACTATGAGTTAAATACATATGTTAGTATTCTATGCGGTAGATCATTCTATTTTCATCTTTGATTTCGGTCGGTAGACCCATATATATGATATAGGTTGACTCGAAATTAGTTTTAGATGTTTTTATTTCATGTGACAGACTGTTATAGTTTCACGATTAACCTTCAGTTGCTAGACTTATATGTGATATGAACAACTTCAGAAATAAATCTTAACGCTTGTATACTCTACAAAATCATCTGGTTGTTAATTAGGTCGATTAACTGCATATAAAATATAAATTTTTTTATACTTGATATATATGTATATCTAAGAACAAATTCATAAATTCATAATTATACTCTTACTTCACACAGTTTTACTTTACAAAATTCCTTTTCAACTAAGGGCACACTACAAACACGTATTTGTGCAAGTGACTTCAGACTTTTGACCCCTACATATATTTTATCTACATTTACAATCATTTTACCCGAACAAGCCCTTAACGTCAATCTAACCCTGCACTTCAATCCTCCTATATTACATCACTCCAAGAAAACAGAGTACTCTGTAATCTGTACTTACTCTGTTTTGTAACCAAGGAAAGAGACCATAATTACCAATTTTCACCAAGCAACCAGACCCGAAATCGACGGGTGTTTTGTAGTTTTGGGAAAATTACTCATAATTTTTTTTCTTTCTAAAACTATCTTTATTTAGAAACTGCAAGTAGACAAATAGAACAGAACATCACAGAAGAGAACAAAAAAAAAAAAAAAACAGAGTAGGTACAGGTACTTGCCTGAAGGGGGGATATACGAGTCGCAAAGAACTGATCAGCCGTAATATAGTTCTGTGAGAGCTTGGCGCAGACATTGGAGTCGACAAGGCAGCTCTGAATCTTCAGCCAATGATCGGAACTGGTGACACGGTCCCTGAGCCACATCGAGAACCCGTCGAGCCGGTACTCCTTGTAGGCCCGGCCCGGGACCGGGTAGCTCCCGTCGGTTCGGGTCACGATGAATGCAAAGACGAGGAGGATGAGAAGCAGAGCTATGAGTACGGCCATACAGAAGAGGTAGAAGGCGAGGAGAGACTCCTTGTACCAGTGGGCCCCGAGGAATCCGGCGAGGGAGACGACGAGGACGAGGACTCCGAGGAGGAGCACCGGCCACCGGAAGGCGTGGATGCACTCGTTGTCGGGCTTGGAGGTGAGCCAAACGCCGGCGTAGATGATGGGGATGGAGCAGAGCATGGCTCCGAAGTTGAGGATTGCGGTGACGTTGTTGCTGGTTCCGGCCATGTTTTTGATTGCCAAGTGGGTTTTTGATCTTGGCAGCAAAATTGGAACTTGATTTGTGGAGAGTGGTTGTGGAGGTGAAATGGGTTTGGGTTATTATCGGTTTTTGTTTTGTGGTGTGCTTTGAAATTGGGGAAGGACGGTGGGTTCGTGTATTGGTTAGTGTAAACAGTGTTTTATTACGAAAAGAAACAAAAGTGGAAAACAGAGGATCTTTGGGTTGGAGAAAACTGACACACAGAAAAGAAGACCGTTTTTGTCTGTTTTGATGTTTACTTAATTGATGGGATGTTAAGAGATTATGTAAGTTAAATTCTACAACTTATCGATAAGATGCAAAAATATGCAGTTTGTGGGTGGATGTTGTTATTTCGGCAAAAAAAAATCGTAAATAATTGACCAGTGATAAGGTGATACGTGACTCATCAAGATAATCATAAAAGTCAACATGAACTTCAATTTAGACTTCGGGTAGAGTATAAACCCAAATTAGAGCCAACCAGATCATTTACTTGTCAGGATGAAGACAGTCGAATCAACACTGACTGATCAAGACAAGACGCCGTGAACCATGCGGCATGTGTGTCCCATTCGCGCCCCAAGCCTAGCAGACGTTCCTTGGTGAGCATAACCAACAGATGGCCGACCAAAGAGCCTATGGGCCCCACTTCAACATCGATCAATCAGAAGCTGATACGTGTCAGGTAAGCTTGATGGCTATATAAGGAGTCTCAAGCTTGAGGTAAAAAGTTCGGTCATTTTACTTCTTAGAACATAACTGCAAGAATCCAAAAACGCTCTCAAACGTTTTTCGTGTATTCTTCAATCTTCGAACGAACTACGAAGAGAACGATTCTTGTTTTCATCAAAGTAGCGTAGCAATTCTGTTTGTGTTGAGATCTCATTCTCACGCCGGAGGCAGTACTTCGGACACACATCCAAAACTCCGCGTGTGCGTTACTTGCGCAAGTTACATGTTACTGACCGAATCTAAACACTGCTACCACTAAATATTTGAAGATATGAAAACTCAAAACAGACAGTTTGATTAATCAACCTCTCTTGACTTAAAAAAGAAGATCAAACCGACAACGTATAGAAACCTTAATTTCGAGGTAGAGTAAATAGGCAAATTAGGTGGGAATTGACACTTACTCATGTTTAACTTGAATTCACGGTCCTCACACCATTACTTTATCAACTCATATTCACAATGATATACTGAACTATGAATTCACGACCCTTAATTAAAGAAATGATTTTTCTAACATGTGCAACCCTTGCACACTTTAAGGATTCATTTTTTTGTAATGATTGAGTAATAATGACTAAATGATTACACTTTTTTACTTTTTGTAA
>JAYMTK010002532.1:0-13707 GCA_036897405.1 Pelargonium myrrhifolium | reverse complement strand
ATTTGCCTCATATGACCTGCACATGTTAACGGAAAAACACATCACACAATAATAAGGGTACTCCACTGTCAACTTTTAAAACACGGGGGAGTCATCTGTTTTAAGTGTGTAATAAGGGGAGTGTCTTTATGATTTGCCCATAAAAATACTCAAAGGGTGAAAGGTTTGAGAGTTCTTTTAGGGTTTCACGAGTAAGGGAGGCGGCGACACAACAAGTGAAGGCGGTCTGCATTGGTAGGCTTTGAGCGAATGAGGCGTTATCGACGAGAGAAGGAAGAGAAAGGTGTAAGGCTTGGGGTTTTCGAGTCGGATCTAGAAGTAGCCGACGGTTGTGGAGACGGAGCTTGGAGTGGAGGACGACAAGGATACTGGAGAAGTGGCGACGGTGGGGTAGGGGTGCAATCGGCAGCGAAGTATGAGAAAAAGAACGCGGCGAGCAAGCGGCAACGACAGAGCTGATGAGGTTGATAGTTGGATCTGAATAGTATGGATGCTTCGAGGATGGAGATGATGAACCTCCCGATTGTCATCTAGGAGGCATCAAAAGGCCTGGGATTTGGACTGGTCCCATATGTTGGTTTACATTTTTTCTTTTTACTGCTTTATTGGTCAATTTAGTTTAGATGATCATATGGTTCGAGCTAGGCTTCGGATCATCTGGGTTTGTCTTTCAATCTATGTTTCTTGCTCTTTAGGTCAAATAGTTTACTGTTTTATTAGTTTGGCTTGTTTCAGTATTTCAAATTTTATGTCTTGATTTTATAGTCTGGATTGTGGGTGCTGTCTTGGTTGGTTAGAGACTGATTTGATTTGGGTCTTTTTCAGCGTAGCTGTTGACATTATACGATCATTGGTAATAGGTCTCTGGGTATTTACACCACCAGACCTGAACCGCAACTTAATCGTAGGGTTTAGGTGAGGGTGCAATGTCGATCTAGTCTTGTACTATAATATTCCTCATTAATGCTATTGATTTTCTTGCTTAAAAAGAAAAAGAAAATAAGAAGTGATTAAATGTTCTCCGCTCCTACAAATTCACTTGGATGGGTATAAGTGAATTTTAATGTGGTGGCAAGCTCGCATTGGTTTGGCTTAGACTAAACCAAAAAACAATAAGTTTAGATTCCTTATACTCTTGTCATATTGTGTGTTAGAGATTTATTGTACCAGGCATACTAGAGTTTAGCCTCTTAAATGTGTTGGGCGGGTTGGACTCAGGTTATTTAAATTAAAACCGAGACCCGCCTATTGTTGGTTGTGGTTTGGGTTGGGCCCAACTAGTGTGACTTCAACTTGAGATTGAGTGGATTGTCTTCAGTATGAGTTTAGACGGATTATTTGAACAACCCTATATGTTCTGCATGATCAATCTAAAGTAGCCAAAATAGTTTATCAAAATTTAATACAATAGTACATTAAAAGTCTTTTGTCATCACCTTTTTAACCCATTTTAGATTTGACGAGTAAAACAAAGTCAATCTAATGTTGGCTTGCTATATTGTACCAAAAAAATATCTTTTGAAAAAAAATTTAGGTGACGGAGATGTCGAATCTATTGCTTCTATTTTTAGCTTTCGAAAGAGTTACAAGTTACAACTAAAAACATGTTCTTTAAAATAAAATAATACAAAATCAAATACTCCAATCCAATATAGAGGCTGTCTTCCAGATCATTTTCACCCTTCAAACACTTCATTTTGTGTTGACAGATAATTGGTAAAAGTTATGTAATCTTTCTCTTCAACTATGCTTCGTTGACTTCTTTTTATTTATTTATCTATTATTTATTTATTTTTGTCCACCACTACCAATGCCTTTTTCTAGATAAGCCATACAGATAGAGCCTTTAGAAAATTCAGATCCAGTTATAACCTACATGCCTGCCTCAGTCATAAGCTATTTCTTTGAATTTTATTTTATTTTTTTAATAAAAAATTAATAAGAAGGTATCATAAATGAATAAAAATCACATATGAGACTTTTCTAAACATATGATATTAAACACAAAACAAAACAAAACAAAACAATAGCTATCATCAGCATTGGTCATCAAGTGGTATGCAGGAAGGAACCAAGGCATGGTTTTTGCATTGGTTTATTGAAATGCTACTTTTCAAAGTATGGTTCAGTCAAGTTTTAAACACTTTTCAAAATGCACCAAATATGTGTATCAAGCACACTTGAATGGTTCAATCAAGTTTGACCAAACTTGACATGTAGACCCACTCCTCCTCCAGAAGTTGGGTTTATGGTGCACAAATTTTAATTTTAATTTTAATTTAAAGCAAAGTTTGGTATGCATTGTCAAGTTCATAACAAATTTATGGTACACCATCAATGTTACAGTCTCCTAATTTTTCACATAATTTGTCTAATTAATACTCTAATCATTACAGTGTGATCTAATTTTGCTATAATCTTGACCATGTATTTTTTTTGAATAAATTTTTTTTATTGAATTTGATCGATGAAAAATCATATTTCAAAATTAGTTCATTATGAATGAAAGAATTTGAAACTCTTAAAATATTATCAGAAGAGCACGTAAGGTGTAAACGAGGTCTGTAGACAACTGTATTTGTTAATTTTAACAAATAAAAAGTTATTTAATATGTACAACACATGCACAAGTTAAAGTTGATAGATATTTGTGTTTGTTAATATAATATTATTTTTTAACTTCAAAAATATAAAAATATACATAAAAGTGAGTGAATAAATAATAAAAAAACACAATTCGAATTTCAACGTCTCTTATCAAGCAAACTTTATCAAAATGACACTTATTTGATAAACCATCCATCCAATCATCTTGAAAGTATTTAAGAAGTACTAGTTCCCAAGTAAAATGATTTGTCAAACTTTCTTTTATGAATATATGAAGGAAATTTCAACTGTGAAGAGGGTTTATGGATATAACTGTTGAAAACAGAGACAGTGATAGTGACCATAGCAACCATCAGTTCTTCCACTAAACAATAAGACTAATAAGATGGGAAGGGAATCACAATAAAACAATAAGCATCATGCATGGTGGGCTTCCCATTTGCCAATACACATACCCAAAGCCTAAGCCTGCTCACAATTCCATATTTTCTTCTTCTTCTTCTTCAACTCTCTCTCTGTCTTGGTTCTTCTGTCCTGTCCCGATCTTGCGTAACATGGGTTTCTCAGAAACTGATGCTAAGGACGTGGAGCGTGTGAGGTGACGACGATGATCAGGCTGGTTATTCTGTTGCTGGTTTTCTCCTATTTGATGTTTTGGATCACTCACAGGGTTTCCAGTAGTACAGCAACTGTCCATATTGATGGCAAAGCTTCCATAGCAACAACTGATGATGATTTCATTTGTGCAACCTTGGATTGGTGGCCTCCTGATAAATGCGACTACGGTACCTGTAGCTGGGGCACAACTAGTCTTCTCAATCTGGTGAGCTCACTTCACATCTACCTCTTATCTTTCACATCATGTATATATCTTCTCACACTGCTCTTCTTCTTCTTCTTCTTCTTTGTCTCTCTGCAGGATCTCAGCAACCCAATTCTGTTAAATGCCATCAAAGGTACAGAATCAATCAATACAACAGTTACTTTAGATGATATAATAATCTACATTTGTATGAACTATGTACGTTCTTTTTGGTATCACAGCCTTTTCTCCGTTGAAAGTGAGAATGGGCGGAACCTTACAGGACAGAGTCATATACGGAGAAGAGGGGAAACAAGAAGCGTGCAGCGAGTTCGTTAAAAACAGCTCACAGCTACTGGGTTTCTCACACGGTTGCTTGTCCATGTCTCGTTGGGACGAAATAAATACTTTCTTGGAGAAAACTGGGTACGTATATCACAACCGTGGACTCACTTTCAATCGCAATATCCTATTGATATGCTGAAATACATTACAGGGCAGAGGCCACTTTCGGGCTGAATGCATTATATGGGAGGACAATTGCTTCAGATGGTTCTGTTGTAGGGCCCTGGAATTCTAGTAATGCTGAATCTCTAATACGCTACACTGTCAACAAGGGCTATACTATCCACGGTTGGGAACTGGGTAATTACTGAACACTATTATGTAGGCGTATTAAGAAATAGCACAATTCGTATAAAATTTACAGATCAACACATGCTAGAACTTATGAGAAGGTTATGAGATTATAAACTTTTGTTGCCAACGAGAAAACCCTAGTTATAATCAACCAGTTTCTACAAGGTCTATACATTGAATAAATCAGTTTTGTGATTAGAGATATCCGATAAGCAATAATCCCAACCAGGTTGAATCAATTACAGATAGTGAGTACTTGAACTCAACTACATCAAAGTTCATGATGCATGCACTAATTCATCACATGAACATCACAACAGATTACTTCAGTACTTAGAAACAAGATTCTTTTAATCATGCCAATGAAGGGAACAAAACTCACCGACCTCAACACTTTCCATTCTATAAAACAGTAGTTTGGCTTGTTAATTCCATATTATAAATCTCCCATCAATTCCGCAAACATATTCACTCACATAATGCGAAATTCCAAAAACAGCCTATGTAAGAGAAATATGCAAAAAAGAAAAAAGAATAGAGCAAAACCTGATAACCATTCTGGGTAGAACATGTTGTAAGAATCGCGTAGAGTAGTATCAAGTCCTTCAACAGTTTGCAACAGCTACTTATCAGACTTATCTTCAAAATCACAGACCAATCATCCATTAGAGTTTCACAAGTTATGATAAATGGATCAACCTCAAACAGAAAAGGCAAGAAGTATAGTTTTATGTTAACACGTCAGATCATGGTACTAGAATACACTAACAAGATTTTTTGTTTTTGCCAATAATTTCTGATGCAAAATTTTAGTTGCTTCTCAGGAAATGAACTAGGTGGGAAGGGAATTGGAGCCACGATTGCAGCCGACCAATATGCATCCGACATAAACTCTCTGCACAACTTAATACAAGATATTTACAGAGGACATGAAGCTAATCCACTTATCCTGGCACCAGGAGGATTCTTTGATACAGATTGGTTCACAGAATTTATAGACAAAACAAATCAAACTCTACAAGTAGTCACTCAACACATCTATAACCTTGGCCCAGGTACTTACTTTGACACAGTAAACCAGACACATTTCATGCACTATCCATGTCATTTTCTCTAAGCAATCCAGGACAAGCAAAGTTTCCGTATTGGTACAAAGCTAAAACAATTTTTTTTATTAAAATATTTTCTTGTAAGTAGGAGTTGATGATCACCTTGTGGAAAAGATCCGAGATCCATCCTACCTCGACAGTGGGACCTGGCCCTACAGAAGCCTCCAGAGCATTCTGAAGAATTCTGGGACTTCAGCAATTGCATGGGTTGGAGAAGCAGGAGGGGCTTTTAACAGTGGCCAGAATCTTGTCACTAACGCTTTCATATTCAGTTTCTGGTAAGCTTGCCCTAACCTATTCTGCAGCTTTTGTATAATGTGGTTGAGACTAGAGACTGATACACTTCTCCTTAAAGAGCAGGTATTTAGATCAGCTTGGAATGGCATCATCTTATGACACCAAAACATATTGTAGACAAACATTGATTGGTGGAAACTATGGTCTACTGAACACTGCCACCTTTGCCCCAAACCCAGATTACTACAGGTGCGACTCTTTATTATCAAAGAATATGGGATAAATGAATAAGGGAAAGAAACATGGGAAATACGAAATTCTGATTCAATGTTCTTCATTTAGTCAATAAATATAAATATTGGGTATAGAACCCTGAAATCTTTCAGGCACAAAATCAGGTACCTAACAGAAAACCTCTGTTTCAATAGCAAAGATAAAAGATCTTGAAAAATCACACGACAAGGACATATATCTTTCCCGATCTTAAATCAAGGACAATCATAATGATATAATCCTTTATGAATCAATATGTGCATGCACATGCCCACTTATCTACCATTGCTCGCAAACATAAATAGCTACACACATTAAGTTTTAACTTCTGATTTCATATTGCAGTGCACTTCTTTGGCATCGCTTAATGGGAAGCCGTGTTCTCCACACAAACTTGTCTGGGACTGGAAAAATCCGTGCCTATGCTCACTGTTCAAAGAATTCTGTATGTAATCTTAAATTGACATGAAAAATACGATATACTAATCTAACACATTGGATCTACATCATTGCAGCAAGGAATCACATTGCTTTTGATCAATCTTGATGGTAAAACTAGGGTGCAAGTCCATGTCATGACTGAAAATGATTCCAGCAATGAAACTTTGACTATGCGACAAGATTACCCTACACATGGAGATAAATTTGATGCAATCCCTCAGAGTTTTATAATTAGTAATAACAAAAGAGAAGAGTACCACTTAACAGCCAAAGATGGAGACTTGCACAGTCAAACAATGCTTCTAAATGGGAAAGCACTATCAATAAGTTCATCAGGTAAAATCCCTCCCTTGGAGCCAATAAACACGAGCTTATCAGATCCAATTACCATTGCTCCTTTCTCTATTGTATTTGCTCATGTTCCAAGTATCAATGTTACAGCCTGTAGATAGGTTTGGCAATAAAAGTAAACAGAAAACAGGTGCACTCAATTTCTCATTTGTACAGGTCTAAACTCCAAAGTATTAGGAAGGGGTTTGCTGATTGACATGTAAGAACAACAAAAAAAAAAAAATACACATAGAACGAGGTTACTAGAAACTAGCATAATGGTTCAAGCTGATTCAAGATTGGATTGTAAAATAGACAATGAAAAAACTAGACAAGGAATAACATCTAGCATTAAATTAAACTATATTACGTTTCGCAAGCATTTGCAGTAAAACTATTTTCATTTAGCAATAAACAAGTATCATTAGCTATCAACAGATCATTTCATAATGTAGTATGAAATCAAACAAGTCAAGATAGTTACAGAGGCATGTCTTTGGCTCACTGATGCGACTTGCTACAATGTTCCATCCATGTGATCTTCTAGACCCATCTGTAAAAGATCACCTAGAACCTGAAACAAGAGACACAAAAGCAATGACCTGAGAGCATGATATAAATCAAAGACTAATGCCTGCTTTCTAAACTTAAAGCAGACTTGAAACTCAAGCTAAACTGTTTATGCTGCCAATATTACAATCATTTCAATTACTAAGAAAAAAGGAATATGCTGAAAAAGAGTCAAGGATTCACAGAGCTTAGACTTATAAATTAAACTGAATGTGGCCTGAGGCCCTTGCTAAAGAAAACCATTCCAGATAGGCATTTAGACTACGTGAAATATCCAAGAAAGGTAAACATAACAATTAGATCGGGCTTCTCTAAATTAGAACCCAAGCAACCAGACACTTTGGGAATTACTATTCTCTTGGACATGATTCAAATAAGAATATATAGTATATATGATATGAATAACATAAAATCATTGCAAGAGCTCCATAAAGTGATCAGTGATCATTGAGAAAACATATGTCAAACATAAAAAGTAATTTAGCTAAAGATCAATGATAAATGTACAAGTAGTTTGTGTACAAAAATGTCAAAATTGCCTCCTTCCACGCCTCCTTTCTCTCTTTTTCAAATTTCGCAAGGCAAAACTGAACAATATCTCATTGTCTGCTAAGTTTAGTAATGCTAACTCTGTGCATAATGAAAAAACTTATCATGACTAAAGAGCATATTGAGAAATTAAAACTCTCCTAAGAATTACATAGCTAATATGCAATTTTATCTAATCATTACTTGGCTGCAAAACTTCTGCTATGCCCAACGGACTTTCCAGTCAGAGCTCTATCTCTGGCCCATACATAGTACAGTTCTCCCAAAATCCTACTTCAAGAGGTAAACTCTCTTCCACCAAATCATAATTAAGGGAACATGGAAGCCACTCAAGTTGCAGCAACTTGCTGCTCTTGCAGTGCAGATGGGGTGGTTGGTCTCCAAGTTGTTCCTTCCGGGCTGTCCATGAGAGCAACTCCGACTGCAGCCAATTCTTTCCTAACAGCATCTGACTTTTCATACTCTTTGTTCTTTCTTGCTTCATTCCTTTCTTCAATTTTCTGCAAAACTTGATCTTCAGTTAACTTTGCACGCTTCAGAGCCTTTTCCCTCAACTGTTGTAAAACCTGCATCATGAAAATAATTATAAACCACAAAATATGCATACAACTCATGATTGAAAATATTGAAGTTATTGACACTACATCTCAATTGCCATTAAATAATCAAGAACTAATTGAGTAAGCAGAACTAAAGAAATGAGAAACCAGTGAAAGTGGAGACACCAAAGCTAAAAAAGGTTTGATAGAAAAATCTGGAAAAAAAAATAATTATTTTAAGACTGGATGATGCTAGCAAAGTAGCTGCATTTGTTGTAATCCTACAATAATCTATAAAAGTTATAGAATAATTGATATCTGGTAAACTATTTCTGATGCTAAAACAAAATATAATACGTAACACTCGGACACACACACACACCAACAAAAAAAACTACACTTATTCTCCTAAAATATTAGGGTTCCATTTGTAGTTAAATGTCAAAGGAGGAGATCTTGGCATAATGCAACAAGTAATGATCTCCTGACAGTGACAGCAATATTACCTCAGAGTAACTTGTGGGCAACAGTCCTAAAACAGTCAGCACATTCATGATTACTTTCTCTAGAGCTGCCAGAGATTCTATTCTGAACTGTTGCTTCTTCCCCTGCACAGAATATATCAGAGGCTATAGTTACTATTGATGTAGAATAGATTCCCTTTATATAAGGCATTACAAGAGTTGATTCAAAATTAAATAGGAAATAACCTAGATTAAGGCTTAATCTAAGGCATACATAAACAAGTCTCATATATTATGAGATTCTAAATATCTCAACACCCTGTAAGGATTATATATAGTTTTAATGAGACGATAAATAAATAACTTTGACGTACTTTATATCATTTGCTAGGACTCAAGTGTCTCCCGTGGAGGTAATTAGTGTATAATAGGAATTCATGAATATCTATATATATTTTTCTGCAAAAACAGGGCAGCAACTTGGTTTGATACAAATAACACTAACAATGTAGTTTGAGGCTAAATGCATAGGTTTACAATTCAGCTTCTATCTCACTCTTCAGTTGACATCCACATTCTAAATTATATCATATTATACCACTCTCATTACCTGAGAAATATAGTCATAATATAATGAACTTCATGTTAATATACATAAATGTTGCATCAAGAAGCTAATACCTTACGAGTATGAAGTAGATCATTTATGACCTTTAAAGGGTCAGATAATGCAGCAAAAACAACAGGTGTGTGAAGATCATCAGACATTGAGGTCACAAATTCATTATGAAATTTGTTGATGCAATTAACTGTGTCAGGTGGGATGGATTTCTCTGGAGAAGCCAAATCATGCGTGCTCAAAGCATTTTCACAATCATGTAATGTCTGCAATCAATTCAATCACAAGGAATCAAACACCATATGTTGCATGTTATCATTTAAAGAAAGAGAGTTTTCTCTTATATTATTTCCAAGGGAAATGAGTTTTTTGTTACCTGATAGATATAGAAAATACGTTCAGATGCAGATTCGAGTTGTGAATCAGAGTAGTTGATTGGAGAACGGTAGTGGGTCCCTATTAAGAAAAGTCTCAAGGCTAGAGGATGGTAAAGGTCTATTACCTGGGAAAAGGCATGTTTTATAGGTAAGAATCATATCGAAGATAGGACTGAATCAAAAGGTACTCAAATCAAATAAGAAAATCAGTTTCCATAAACCAAAAGTATAAACTAAAAGTATATCAATGATTTGAAAGTATAAGCGTGTCGAATCTTGTACCTGCCGTATTGTGAAGAAGTTTCCTAGGGATTTTGACATTTTCTCTGAGTCAATGGTGACAAAGCCATTGTGTATCCAGTAGCTTATATTACTCTGGTCACAAGCAGCACAGCTCTGTGCAATTTCATTTTCATGATGAGGAAATACAAGGTCCATTCCCCCACCATGTATATCAAACGAGTAACCCAGATAAGCTGCACTCATGGCACTACACTCAATATGCCAGCCAGGTCTTCCAGGTCCCCATGGACTTTCCCAAAAGGGCTCACCTTCTTTTGCAGACTGCAAAATCTCACAACACTTTTGTAAGGTAACAACTAAATATTGTACTACATCAGTCACAAAAAGGGGCAAAACAAATGTTTTAACCATGCACCAGCTCCAAATAACCAAGTTAGTGAACACAATTGATAATAAAAAAGAACAAATATCATCTAAAACCATACAAAAATATTATGATCAATATCTAGGAAGGCATATATCTATCTTGTCAGTCTCAAAACTCCTTTATTGCAGAAAGTTAGTGCATGATAATACTGAAGCAGATTTCTATAAAATAAAAATAAAAACACCAATACAAAGGTGGCTGGTTCACATTTCCATGTTGACCAAAGTGCAGCATGTATTTGCATACAGGCAGATATGAATACATAACCAGACTCCTTTGCAGTACATAAATTAGTTGAGACCTGATAATATTAAGGCAGGATCAGGTCATAGAAAGGCAGTAAAAAAATTCTATTTTTCTATGGTTTGGTTCTAGTAAGTGTGTTCGGCTACAACACAAACAAATCAGACTCTTTTAGACTCACTGTATTAATTTGGACCTGCTAAACGCCAGGAAGGTTCAATCAGAGGAAAGACAAAGTAAGATTTCTTTCATCCCACATTTTGATTATATTTTTCATCACAAAGTCATGCCCATTACCAAAATTTTCAAGTTGCAATGAACACTTACTTTCCATAAAGCAAAATCAGCAGGATTTTTTTTCCTTGTGTCCAAGATAACTCTCTCACCAGCTCGATTATCTTCTAATTTTCGCCCAGATAATCGTCCATATTCTGGAAATTTGTCAACAGAGAAGTATACATCCCCATCAACTCTGTATGCACATCCATTATCAAGAATCTGCCAAAGATAGCATAAAAACAAATTAGAATCAGTATATTAAAGATTTTTACGGAAATGCATCCTTAAAAAAATCATAGTTGTGCACCCACACGCACCTGCGTGAGAGAGCGATAGAGAATATAGCTTTGCTGGTTCTATCATACTTATGTGTCATGGACAGGATAGAAATACTTGGGAAAAGATGCCCAAAAATAATGTAAGTTTAAAAAATTATTGCAAATCTGTTCAGAGTCTACCATTTATCACATTCATAAGAGCTCCATCCAGTGAATACTTTATTATGTCAGCCACAACACTTTCGTGAAAAAGCTCAAGCTATGAAAGGATATTTAAGCTGCTTCAGAACATAGTTCCCATATACCTTCAATAAGCATTACTACAAAGTACAAACCTCAGAGATTGCATAGAATGGAGAATTTTAAAGCCCGACTTTAATTCTAGGATGGCTAAGATTCGCATGTGATGAGCCAATATAACCTCACCTCTGGGTTAAAAGTCAAAAGACCATGGACCATACAAACAGAAATTCATATTGGGAAGAGTCTTAGACATATACTTTCGTATTACAAAATTGAAGCATTAGTTAAATTGACATACCTGTTTGATCATATCAATAATCTGAAGCATGTGACTTGACACACGTGGTTCAACAGATGGAGGCAGGCAACGAAGATGCATCATATCTTGATGGAACTCTTCACAGAAACGATTACTCAAACTTATTGGATCCTCCCCCATCTGATTTGCTCTGGCTATTATCTACATAATTTGAAAACAACTCAGCTTTATTATGTCATATCATGAAAACAGTTTGTGCTGTTGACATCCATGATACAACTACTGTAGGCCTTTGAGCTACAACATCAAATATTTAGATCGTAACATAGATAAACTAGTAAAAAATACTAATAGTGATCAAATAAACCTTTCAGGTTTATACTTGGACAAGCAAGTCAAGAGAACAAGCAACAAACTTTCAGGTTTTAGGTTATAGCATCAAGTAAACAAGTAAAAATAGAAAACCTTCAGGTTTCAAAATAGCAAACCAAAATCAAAATTTGCAATTTAAGGAAATAGCAACCACAGACACTAATTGTCAATATAAATCTTCTTATAGTCGTTGAATAATAGGAATAAGAACATTCAGCTCAAACAATGGTACAAACTCCAAGTAGACAAGTACACATACATGGATGAATGACTCTACTTAACTTTGAACTAAAATCGACCAATGCCTTTCTGTAACACGACCACTCATTTACCATTAACTGAACTATCCCACTAGGAATGACACTACCAATTAATATAAGGAAAATTAACATAAATATTGAGCAATCCATTTAGTTATGCAAACTGAGCTGAAAGTGATATCAGGAAAAAGGTGTGGTTTTCAGGGTAATCAACTCACCTTATCATCAACATCGGTGAAATTACGAACATAGCGAACTTCATATTCCAAGTGCCTAAAGTATCTGCCTAATTTCCAACATTGTACACCAAGAACCATCAGTTAGCATCCAAATGTTGTTCAGATGCCAAAGGTCATAATAAGCATAACATCATCTGAAGTTACTCATAACCTACTTTCATTATATAAACCCAAGGATATAACATACATCACAACACATCCTAGGCTAATTGAAAATCCCTTGCCTCGTCAAACTATGTTTTTTGCTCTTTGGAAATCAAATGAAGAAAAATATGTGAAATATAATAGAAAGAGTGCAAGAAAATTCAAACCCCCTTCAATTTTCTCAGCAACCAAACAGAAAATAAAAGCAAAATGAAAACTTTATGCACGAATTTAAGCAGAATAGAAATCGACTAAGAACGTAAAGTTTGTACCCTTCTCAATTTTCTTAGTAACCAAACAGAAACTTGTAGTCCAAATTGTAGAAACACATTATGAGAGAAGAAATAGAAATGTGGATAGATAGAGAGACCTGTAGAGAATATCAAAAGTGACATAGACACGAGCATGGCCAATGTGACTGAGATCATATGCGGTGACTCCACAGACATACATGCCCACTTTGCCCTCCTGTTTGGGCTTGAACAGCTCCTTTTTCCTGCTCATGGTATTGTACAGCCACAGCTCCGACGATGCGCTCGCCGGCGGCCTGAAACCGTTAGATTTAGAGGAGCTTGACCTTACGAATCGAATCAGTCGCAAAGAGGAGTAAGGGATTGGGCAGAATTGGATTGCATTTAAGGGTTTATAGCACTTGAGCAGAGCAGCCATTTGTGCTTGTTGGTGTTGGTTTTGGTTTGGTTTCGTTTTGTTATCTACAAGCAAAAGCTAAGGGCTTGTTGTTTTTGCTGGTAAATGTAGTGAATGTGAAAGTGATTGACTTGTCTGATTGTGAAAAAATAGTGAAAAGTGGTACAAAATAAACATTGTCTTATCAAGGAAGCCCACAATGGTTAACAATCGTGGATCATTACGCTAGAACTATCCGCTCACACGAATTGCAAATATAAATTTTAATTTGTAACTTTAAGTATTTTTGAACTTGTAAAATATTTTTTCGTTAGTTATATTTAGGAATGGCAACGAGGCGGGTTCAGAACGGATTAAAATACCATCTCTATTCCCGTTTTCATTAAAGGATTTTTTTTTCATCATCATCCCGCCCCATGCGGGGATCGGATTTTTCTCATCCCCATTCGAAAATCAAATTTATGAAAAAATAATATATATATATATATATATATATATATATATAAATTAATAAAT